>JAAGEH010000012.1:4884857-4923086 GCA_011751065.1 Lasiurus cinereus
CCCCCCTCCCTCCCAGGCGTACCCCGACCCCCCAGTGTCTGTGATCATTGGTTATGTTTATAAGCATGCATACAAGTCCTTTGATTGATCACTTATTTACCTCACCTAACTTGAATCTTTCTGCTATAATTTCACAGTCTGTTTGATGCTTTATGATTTTTGTCCTCCTGAGAATTATCAGTCTACTCCCTTTCTGTGCTCCTGATTCTATTATATTCACCAGTTTATTCTGTTGATCAGATTTTTAATTCACTTAATTTTTAGATTCACTTGTTGACAGATGTGTATTTGTTGTTCATAATTTTTTGTCTTTTACCTTTTTCTTCTTCCTCTTCTAAAAGGGTACCTTTCAGCATTTCATATAATACTGGTTTGGAGTTGATGAACTCCTTTAGCTTTTTCTTCTCTGTGAAGGTCTTTATCTGCCCTTCAATTCTGAATGATAGCTTTGCTGGATAGATTATTCTTGGTTGTAGGTTCTTGTTGTTCATCACGTTGAATATTTCTTGCCACTCCCGTCTGGCCTGCATCGTTTCTGTTGAGAAATCAGCTGACAGTCGTATGGGTGCTCCCTTGTAGGTAATAAACTGTTTTTCTCTTGCTGCTTTTAATATTCTCTCTTTCTCTTTTGCTCTTGGCATTTTAATTATGATGTGTCTTGGTGTAGTCCTCTTTGGGTTCCTTTTCTTTGGGGTTCTGTGTGCTTCCTCGACTTGTAAGTCTATTTCTTTTACCAGATGTGGGAAGTTTTCAGTCATTATTTCTTTAAACAGGTTTTCAGTATCTTCCTCTCTCTCTTCTTCTGGCACCCCCACAATTCTGATGTTGGTACGCTTGAAGCTGTCCCAGAGGCTCCTTACATTATCTTCACATTTTTGGATTCTTTTCTCTTCTTGCTTTTCCAGTTGAATGTTTTCTGCTTCTTTATATTTCAAATTTTTGACTTGATCCTTGCCTTTCTCTAGTCTGCTGTTAGTACTCTGCATAATAGTTTTCATTTCAGTCAGTGTATTTATTATCTTCTCTTGGGTCTCACTAAATTTATCCATCTTTTCTAGCATATTCTTGCAAAACCTTATAAGCGTGGTTTTGAACTCTATATCCAGTCGTTTTTTTTCCTCCATTTCTTTTGCTTGTAATCCCTTCCCTTGTCTCGGCATTTTCACTGTGCCGGGGAAACTTCTGTGCTGGATTCAGCCGCAGAAGCCTCTGCTGAGCTTGGGAGGGTGGAGTCTCAGGGCTTAAGGGACCGCCTTGCCTTCCAGTCGGCCCCGCCCTCCACGGCCCCTGAGTCTCCCGTGACTGGGTAATGGCTGGAGCGGTCCTTGTGCGCGCGCACACCCGCAGCGCCTCCAACCGCTGCCTTTCCGGCTCCCCTGCGAACCAGGACCACACGAGTCTAGGTCCCCAGGGTTTCGCCCAAAACAGGGGCCCAGTGGACTCAGAAGTGGCGCAGTTGGGAGGGTCTGTCTCCCGCCCACTCGCGAAAGCCAGCGGCACAATCAGCAATCCGTCCTCCGTGCGTGGTGCCGTGCTCGACCAGACCTCCGATCCTTTGCAACTCCCCTAAATTTCCGTGCACTTCTCCCTTTTCACAGTCCAAACTCCCCCCGTATGAGTTTCGGCTGGATCTGGGGTTTAGTGTCCTAAGAGAAGGGGTTCAATGCCATTGGGAGTCTCCATTTCCCTCCCGCCAGAGAAAGCCAGCCAGGTACTCCGGCACCCGCTCTCTCCTCGCGCGAGTCTCCGTACCTCAGCTTTTTGCAGCTCCTCTGGGTCTCCGTGAGCCCCTCTCTTTCCCTCTAGTTGTAGAACTTCCACTCAGCCAGCTTTCCTGTGGTTCTGGATGATGTCCGTTCTGTCTTTTAGTTGTAGTTTTGAAATTGTTGTGCGAGGCAGCAGTATAGGTGTTTACCTATGCCGCCATCTTGGATTCTCCTTCCGCTGCCATTTTAATTGTGTTGTTATTGTTTGAAAGGCAACCAAGGTGCAGAGGAGAGAAGAGTTTCCTAAGATAACCATGGTCTTAATAGGAAACATTCTCTGTGAGATAGCCTGGTCACACAACATGACTGAAGTGCTTTTAATTGCAAGGCTATCTAGTGCTTATTGTTACATTACTTCCAATATTACATGTAAACTCATTTTCTTCCACCTTCCCAGCCTTTTAGCAAAGTTTATTTAACCACCAGCCTTATATGTGTATAAAACTTTAGGGTAGAAGAGAAAGATAGAAGGTGGTGAGTGAATAGCAAAACAACATGATGTGGAAAGAGAAAGCCTTCCCTAAAGGTGAAATGCTCACTAAGATCAAGAATTCAGCAGCAGTAGAAACTCAGAGTCAGGGTGGTTGGGAAAAAATCGAGACTCCTAGAGTTAATGGAAATTATTCGGTGCCCACTCCTGCCCCTCACATGTGTAATGGATATAAACCAGTATGTGTTACATTTTAAAGGATACACTAAACCCAGAAAGCTAAAGAACTTCAGCAATAAAGAGGTAACATGAGAACAGAATATCCATTCATGAAAATCCAAGTGAAATGCCATATTACCAACAAAGAAATAAAAAATTAAGAGAAGGTGGAAGAAAGTAGAATAGCACTGAAGGCACTATAAGGCAGAACAAGGTAAGTATTCATGTGGTAGATACATAGTTTTCACCATCCCTTACACTACTGCGTACTGCCAATCACTTCTCTCACAACTCTTTCCCTGGACTTCCTTTTCATTGTTTGTGTGTCCCCACATCAGAAAAATCTCCGAAAGTGGAAGTCCTTGTAGTAAAGCAGAAGGTAGTGGGAAAAGGAAAAAAATATCTTTTTATAGCAATTTTAAAAGACTCATACTGAGGTTGTCAGAATGTATTTTCCCACTATTCTGTTGTTTCAAATACTTCCCAAAAGTATTAAATAAAAACTTTTTGAACTGTCAGACTTTATATGATATTCTACTTATGTTGCCCTTTACACAAGAGGACATTAAATATGTATTAGACACAGGTGATTCAAAAGTCTTAGCTGTGATTAGTCTGTGAAGAGTAAAATTCAGTTTTTCTAATAAAATGAAATTTAACATATCTTTGGAGTTCTTGAAACTTAAAATATTGAAAATTTCCCTCAGTATTTCTCCAGTGATTTGTTATATAATATGAATTCAGTTAGAAATTTTACTTGACCATGTTTTATATGTTAAAAACTTAAAACAATATCTGAGGGAGAATATATAAATCTAGCTATGGGAGAATATATAAACCTAAAGTTAGAAGGGGCAATAGAGATTGCCTAGTTCAAACCTTTTGTTTTACAGATGAGAAAATGAAATCTAGTCAGGTACTAAAGATTATATTTTATTATTTTCATTCTATTATAAACATTGGGTTATATAAAATAAACTATATTTCAAATATAACCTATAAATTTAAGAACAACTGAGTATATACATAGTGATGTATAGTGGTGATAATAATGATTATAATGATTTCATTACTAGCTCAATTCTTCATCTTTCCTTACATTCATACACTTTGCCATGTGACTTTTAAGGAAAAGAATGGAGTATATTTATCTGCTCCTTGGCTTTGAGTTTAGCCAAGTGACCATCTTTGTCCAATAGATTTAAGTGAAAGTTACAGTATGTGAGATAGATCTTATCCTGTACCTTAAAAGGTCTGAGGGTGTATTCTTGCTGACTTGGACCACACTCATCATTATAAGAAGACATTTATTATCTAAAACACTAGACCAAGGAGCCTGAAGCACTATGGAGCAGAGCCATCCACCAGCCCACAGATGTATAGTAAGAAGAAGAGTTGTTTAGCAACCTCAACCTGAAACAGAACCATCCAGCTATGCTCAGCCACTTCCTGCTGTCCTGAAGATGCTAAAGCAGTAAGAAATGACTTGTTTTGAGCCATTGGATTTTTTGGATGCTTTGTTATGAACAATAGAAAACCCTGCAATGATAAACTATTCATTACTTCTGAAGCAATTTTTTTAAAATTGTTTTTAGCAGACTTTTAAAACCAAAATGGCTTATTTTCATGTTACTAAGTATGTTCTGGGTAAATTTTACCCCAAATAAGTTAAAGTAAGCCTTGTTTTGTCTTTTTCTTGTTCACAGTAAATGCTTCAGAAACCCCAAATTTACTACAAAACAATTTAAGTTCTTACTTTGCTATAATCCTTTGCAGAATAGCCTCTCACTGATGCTGTATATTTCTTAGCTTCAGAGTTAGGAATATAGATTTAAATTTTGGGTCTTTCCATTTACTTGTTACTTGACCTTGACCAATTGCTTTACTTTAGCCCTTAAGACTCAGTCTATCTGTAAAATGGAGTCAATTATACCTATACTAGAGGCCCAGTGCACGAAATTCATGCACAAGGAGGGGGTGTCCCTCAGTCTGGCCTGCACCCTCTCCAATATGGGACCCATTGGGGGATGTCTGACTGCCCTTTAGGATTGGCTTAAACCAGCATTCAGACATCCTTCTTACAATCTGGAACTGTGATGATAATAACCATTTGCCTGCCTGCCTGATCGCCCCTAACTACTTCTGCCTGCCAGCCTGATAGCCCACTAACTGCTCCCCTGCTAGCCCAATCACCGCCAACTGTCCTCCCATGCTGGCCTAATCTTGCTCCCAACTGCTCTCCCCTGCTGGTCTGGTCACACCCAACTGTCCTCCCCTGAAGGCCTGGTCACCTCCAACTGCTCTCTCCTGAAGGCTTGGTTGCCCCAACTGCCTTCCCCTGCAAGCTTCATCACCCACAACTGCCCTCCCCTGCTGGCCTGATCACCCACAACTGCCCTCCCCTGCCAGCCATCTTGTAATGGCCATCTTGTGATGATGTCACACAAGGGCATGATACCACCGAGCCATTTATTATATAGAATCATTGAGTTATTGTGAAAGTCAGTGATGTGGAATATGGAAAGAACTTGCCATAGTGTTTGGCTTTTGCAGGCATGAGGAGAGAGGGTGAATATTTGCTCTTTTTTTCCCCTTTGTTTTTAATTTCATCCATTAAATATTATAGCCCAAATCCCCATTCTCCAGGTTGGAGAGTATTGAAGGTAAAATAGAGGTTTTCTGATGCTCATGAAGGAAAATGTAGTGGTGAGTTTTGTTACAAAGTGTTATCCAGAGCCTCATTTTTATTGTGGCCATGCTGACGGTGACAAAATCTAGAGCAGAATCCACATTTTTTTCACTCTCTGCATTCTGTCAAACTTGAGCTGCCTCTTCTCCTAAAGTGATTACTCCACTCTATTTTCTGCCTCAAGATGGATGTTTAAGGCAATCTTGAGGTCCTCATTTATTCACCTGGTTGGGAATGGGGGCTTTGAGTTTGTACTGCAGGCTCAGTAGGATCTCTGTGGAAATTAGTGTTAAGATTCAAAGCAGAGAATAAGAAGCCTATTTCAGCATTAACTCAAACACATAGTGTACAATCTACATTCCTATTCCATTCAACAATTTTCTTTGTGTGTATGCTCTATTGGTCAGTACCCAGAGTAGTACACCGAGTTGTTTCACTTTTAATTCAGCTCATTTTTAAAAAGCTAGTTCTCATCTTGGTCTGTAATCTCCTATAGTAAAAGGAATCTCTCCTGCCTTCAAGTTTAATAAAGCTATTCTATATGTATAGAGCATATGGCTTTTGTATAATTAGCTACCCTTTATGTGTTTCTATATTATTGCCTCTTTCAGCTTATTCAGTCTTTATATTACTCAACTTTGGTTTACCTTCCTCAAGGCTAACATAATGTCCTGTCCAGGTGGATATTCAAAAGATATTTTACTTATACATAAATGATCTATTCTTGTGTATTAATGTTTTTGTCCTATTCAAGAGCAGGCTATACAGAGGAGCTTATAAGTGACCCTCAATTTTGAGAATTTAATATTTTGACCAATGACTATTGGTCAGCTCTTTTAACAAATTTTAGAATTAAATTGCTCACATGCTGCACAACTTTCTGTGTTTGTAGTTGTCTTTCTTCTTTGACTGATTCTCTTCTATTTCCCCCCTTCAAATCCCTCTTCACCATCTCTCATCACCACCATATAGACAATATACCCTCAGAAACGGAGCCAATATAGTTCTCTAATCACACCTTTCTTTCTCTGTCTTCCCTAACCAGCCATGTCTTTAAGGCAATTTATCTTAATTCATAATTTCTTTGAGCCTACAGATTGACTCTCCATGTCCTATTTTTGTTTTTTGTTTTACTATACCTTCCTTAAGTAAAAAATAATTAAGCCACTGATTTTCTCTTTGTTTACAAAACAATGGAAAAGAGGGAGAGTATCATGCTAAATAAAATAAATCAGTCAGAAAAAGATATCACATAATCTCACTCATATGTGGAATTTAAGTAACAAAGTAAACTGATGAATGGCATGGATCCAGAGACATGGAAACATGGAACAGAGTGAAGAATCTCAGAGGGAAGGCAGGGGAGAGTAGGTGAGTGGGAGGTAATCAACCAAAGACCTTGTATTCATATATGCATAACCCATGGACACAAAGAATAGGGTGCTGAAGATCTAAGGTGGAGGGCAGGGGTAGCTGGAGGGGGTCAATGGGGGAGGAAAAGGAGACATATTTAATACTTTCAACAAAAAAGATTTTTAAAAATAATAATAAAAATAAAAAGATATTCAAATGCCAAAACAAAACAAACAAAAAAACCCAACACAACAAATAAAGAAACAAAATGATGAAGTGACTAACTTATAAATTTTTATAAATACAGAATTAATAGAATAAAATCCACTGTAGACTGGTAGGCTGGTGAATGTAATGCTAGGTGAATAGTGATCCAATTAGATTGCATAAGGTTAAAATAAAGTGGTTCTTTGAGAAGTGGGTATAAAATAACAAAACAAAATTAAACACAACTATGGAAACTGAAACATTAAACTTTAGCACTTGCCAAATTAAGGATAATCAGGAATTTGAAATGCCCTCTCCCAACTCTGTTAAGAGCTTCATATTGATACAAGCACCAAAAAATAAAAAATAAAAAATCTTTGTCAAATGTGCCTGACTTGAAGTGATCAGGTGAACATGGCTCTGTAAATGGAAAACAGAGAGAATGATTGTGTCTCCAAAACCTACACCAAAGGTTGTGTTTGAAACCATAAGATGGAAAAAAATATATTGCCATGGTAACAAATTATTTTTATATTCACATAAAGCAAAAATAGATCTCTCTCTCACTCTCTCTCACTCTCTCTGAGAAACACATATTTTAAAGTGCATGAAAGATTGAAGGTGATATGCAGAAACACTTCCATGGATATATTTTAAATCTCTTTTCATTTGGTTTATACTAATGTCGGTATAAATCTGAAAGGCAGAAATAAATTTGAACTGAAAGTATCTCAGTTCCAGAGAAAAGGAACAGCATAGGAAAGATATGTATAATTCAGTCAGAACCTATATTTTGATGTAATGTAATGATGACAGAATTGAACTTTTCAAAACAAAAAGTTTGTGACATCAGTCATCAAGAAAAATAACATTCAGACTTCTGATCAATATGGCAGTGTAGTTAAATGAAGTACTTGAATCCTCCAACAATCACATCAAAAATACAACTAAACTATAGAACAACCATCATTAAGAACCACCTACAGTTAAGAATATAAAGAAGTCACATAGAGACTGGCAGGAGGGTCAGAGATACAGAAAGGGCTTGTACCACACCAATGTGTGGCAGAAAATTGGGAGGGATATCTCAGCTTGGTGGTCTCTCCTGAGGAACAAGGGTCCCAACTCCACCCCATGCAATCCAGCCTAGGATTCCAGTGCCAGGAAGACAAGTCTCCATAACCTCTGACTATAAAAACCAGTGGCTAAGTGAGACAGAGGCTTATGGAGTCCCAGGAAGTTCCTCTTAAAGAACCCACTCACAATCTTATTCAGACTCATTCTCACTGAGCTCCAGCATGGGGCAGAAACTTGAAAGGAACCAAGAAAAGAAAGAGGAAGAAACCAGGACATACAGGGAGGAACTGAATTACCTGGCAGCAGGGTGAAAACTGAGGTGGAGGGGAGCTAGCTTTCTGACAGACAAAACTGCTGGCAGAAGTCATTGTTCCTTTTCAAAGATATCTTCTCCCCCTCCCCAGTAGAGATGATAGGCAGGCACTCTATATGAGTCTCCATAAACCCAGCTCACTGTTCACCCCACCTAGTGATTCCCTGAGATCCTGCCCCACCTACCTTGCGGGCCCATAAAAGGCTTCTCTTGCCTCATGATTTCAATTTTCCTAAAATCTCTTAAACAAGCAGCATCTGGCCTCTGTGTACCCTCTACCTCTTGCTAAGTAGCTGCCTGCCTCAGTTCACAGTTTGGCCTTTACTGGACACTTCTAAATCCAGCACAAGTAGCAACCATCTGCTGATCATTCTTTAGCTTATATTGGGTGGCCTTAGGCAGAGCACAGGTAGTGGCCTCCTGGGAGGCCCCAATATTCCTTGTAGACAGCTTCAGGTTACTGGGCCACATCCATGTTCAAAACACCCAAGGGATGGACTCAATGATCATAAAGGTCCCACTGAAACAAGTCATGCTTCATAGTAGTTTCTCCATTGTAGTTTCAGCTGGTCCTCACAGCCTGTTGGCCTTGAGGTCAATCTGTACCAGTAACATTAACAGCAAGAAAGGCTCAATTATAATAGGACAGTGCACACAGATTGCATCTGGAGTTCCCAGTTCAGGTGACTGGAGAGGCTGAACCACTGGGCCCTACAGGATACCTCCTACACAAGGCCATTCTACCAAATCCAGGAGACATAAAAGCTCTGAATAATATAGGGGTGGGGAAATTTTTCTGCCAAGTGCCATTTGGATATTTATAATATCATTTTTGGTCCATACAAAATTATCAACTTAAAAATTAGCCTGCTTTATTTGGTCAAACATTTACCTCACCCCTAATGCTTTGGCAAGGCCAGATCAAGTGATTTTGCAGGCCTTATATACAGCCTGTGGGCTGAACATTCCCCACCCCTGACCTAGTACATAGAAACACACATAGGAAAGCAGTCAAAACATGAAGACAAAGAAACATGTCCCATGTGTCAGAACAGGAGAAATCTTCTGAATAAAACCTAGATGAAATAAAGGGAAGAAAACTAATTGTTTCTCTTTTCCTCTCCAGCCCCCATAGCGTCCCTTCACCCGGCTCCCACCCCAACCTCTGCCCTTACCTCCCCCACATTGTCCTCATCCATATGTGTATGATTTTTGTCCAGTCTCTCCCTGTACCTCCTTTTATCTCTTTCCCCCCTGAGAATTGTCAGTCCACTCCCTTTCTATGCCCCTGATTCTAATATATTCACCAGTTTATTCTGTTCATCAGATTTTCAATTCACTTGATTTTTAGATTCACTTGTTGATAGATACATATGTGTTGTTCATAATTTTTATCTTTACCTTTTTCTTCTTCTTTCTCTTCTTAAATAACACCTTTCAGCATTTCATATAATATTGGTTTGGTGCTGATGAACTCCTTTAGCTTTTTCTTATCTGGAAAGCTTTTTATCTAACCTTCAATTCTGAATGACAGCTTTGCTGGGTAGAGCAATCTTGGTTGTAGTTTCTTGCCATTCATCACTTTGAATATTTCTTGCCACTCCTGTCTGGCCTGCACAGTTTCTGTTGAGAAATCAGCTGACAATCGTATGGATACTCCCTTGTAGGTAATTCACTGTTTTTCTCTTGCTGCTTTTAATATTTTCTCTTTGTCTTTTCCTCTCTGGATTCCTTTTGTTTGGGGTTCTGTGTGCTTCCTGAACTTGTAAGTCTATTTCTTTTACCAGGTGGGGAAGTTCTCAGTCATTATTTCTTCAAATAGATTTTCAGTATCTAGCTCTCTCTCTTCTTCTGGCACTTCCATAATTCTGATGTTGGTACGCTTGAAGTTGTCCCAGAGACTCCTTACACTATCTTCACATTTTTAGATTCTCTTTTCTTTTTGCTTTTCCAGTTAAGTGTTTTCTGCTTCTTTGTATTTCAAATCTTTGACTTGATTCTTGCATTCATCTAGTCGACTGTTAGGTCTCTATAAAATTTTTTTATTTCAGTCAGTGTATGTTTAATTTCTAGTTGGTCCTTTTTCATCTCTTCTTGGGTCTCACTAAATTTATCCATCTTTACTAGGAAATTCTTTAAAAAACGTTATAACCTTGGTTTTGAACTTTATATCTAGTCATTTTTTTCCTTCCATTTCTTTCATTTGTGATCTGTTCCTTTGCCTCCATATTTTTGTTGCTTCCCTGAGTTGGTATAGTAGCTTTGTGTGCTAGGTGTCCTATGGCCCAGTAGCTCTGCCTCTCCAGTTACCTGAGGTGGACATTCTTGGTCCACCCCTTTGTGGACTGTGTGTACAGTCTTGTTGCATTTAAGTCTTGATTGTTGTTGGTATCACTGAGGGGAATTGACCTCCAAGCCAATTGGTTGTGGGGATCAGCTGTGTCTATGCTGGGAGAACTTCTTTGCTGGACTCAGCTTTAAGACTTGCAAGATTGAAAAAGCCTCTATGCTGGGCTTGAATGTGGTGAAGTCTCAGGGTTGAGCAGACAGTCTTGGCTTCCCATCAGCCCTACGCTACATGGCAGCTCCTGGGTCTCAGTGTCCCTTGGTAATCGCTGCAGCCCTCTCTGTGTGCAGGCACATATGCATTGAGACCTCTGCCCTTTGCACATGTTTCCAGACCTCTGCCTTTCCAGCTCCCCTGAGATTCCATGCACTCTAGGTACCCCTATGAGACTGGGTCCCCAGGGTTTTGCCTTAATCTGGGGTCAGTGCAGTCGGACCTGGGTTTAAGTGCAGTTGGGGGTTCTTTTTTTCTCCTGCTAGATAAATCCCAGGGCACAATCAACAGTCTTCTTTATGCATGTCTCCAGACCTCTGCCTTTCATGGCTCCCCTAAGTTTCTGTGCACTCCTCCCTTTTCATGGTAGTCCAGACTCCCCCAGTTCTCACCCAGAACTGGGGTCCAGTGCAGTCACAAATGGGGTTCAGTGCAGTCAGGAGTTTCCGTCTCCCTCCCTCTAGACTCTAGAGGAAGCCAGCCAGACCCTCCACTGCCTGTCCTCTCTACCTGAATGTCACCATACCTCAGCTTTTTACAGCTCTTCTGAGTCTTTGTGAGCCCCTCTATTTACTTCTAGTTGTAGAATTTCCACTCAGTTAGCTTTCCTGTGGTTCTGGATGGTGTTAATTCTGTCTTTTAGTTGTAGTTTTGAAATTATTGTGCAAGGCAGCAGTTTAGGTGTTCACTTATGCCACCATCTTGGTTTCTCCTCAACTAAATGATATTTTCATTAGATCTGTCTTTGAAGTTCCAAGAGATGCTGCTCTAAATGGTAACTTCTGTAGAATACTGGTGTGTAAACTAGGGAGAATGAAGAGGATATAATTCAGTTTCCCCAGCAGAGTTCTTGAGAGTAGAGTCCTAAAAAGTGTCCCCCAACCCCTAGTGCCACTTGCCACCCAGGTAAGAGCTATATACTAGCTTACCTGAGCAACATTCACCTGACCTGAAAGTTAAAGAATAGAAGATAGATATTTGTTTTGATTAATTTCTATCATCTGTTTCATTTCCCTTGGAAAATTATTTTAAGATTTAATAATAATCATTATCTCTTTAAAGAAATATAAGGATAATCTCTTGTAAGGTTCTTTCCCAAAGCAGGCAAACTATGTATCAAACCCTATGAAATTGTCATAAAAGTAGATTTTAAAAATGGCCAAATATCAGCAATTTCATAGGGTTAACATAGTACATATTTTATATTCTAACTAGAGGCCTGGTGCACAAAATTTGTGCACAGGAGGCAGTTCCATCAGCCTGGTCTGCACTCTCTTGCAATCCAGGACCCTTCCTTGGATGTCCAACTGATGATTTAGGCCCAATCCCACAAGAATCCATGCAGGATCAGAACTAAATTAACAGTCGGACATCCCTCCATCAATCTGGCCTCTAATCGCTTGCCTGTCTGCCTGCTTCATTGCCCTTAACTACTCACCTGCCTGCCTCATTGACCCTAACTGCTTGCCTGCCTGCCTCACCACCCATTAACCACTCACCTGTCTGCCTCATCACCCCTGACCACTCTGCCTGCCTGCCTAATCACCCCTAACTACTCACCTGCCTGCCTGATTTCCCCTAACCACCTCTGCTTGCCTCTGTTTGCCTACCTGATCACCCCTAACCTGCCTGCCTGATCGCCCCTAACTGCCTCTGCCTCAGCCCCCACCCCTGCAGCTTCATCCAGAAGGTCGTCCAGAATGATGTCTGGTCTAATTAGCATATTACACTTTTATTATTATAGATTGTCATAAAACTTCTCTCCAAAGCACTATTATTAGAATTCATCATAATATTTTTTGCTTTCATTGATAAAAGATGAAAGGCTTCCACATTTAGTGATAGTTTTTATTTCTAAACATCCAACTCAATGTGCCCAAACCTGAACTCATCATCACCACCCATAACCTATCAAGCCCATTTCTCAGTTTCAGTAATTGGCTCTCATACATTCTTAACCAGAAACCTGAAAAAAATCCTCAGTAGTTCTCTCTTTTAGCTGGAAGCACTTATAGTAAGTGAACTTCAATTAAGTACTATCTTCCTTTCTCAATCTTAATGATATTACCTGCTGATCACAGCTGTAGCTCAGAATATTATAAAACCTGCATTTGTGCAGCCCACTCACCTGAGGCTCTGACAGAGATAGGGAAGAGTGTACAGGAGTTGTGTAGGAGAGTCCAGGGTTGGGGACTCTGGGGTTGAAGCTCAGAGGGAAGCCATTCAGGTTTACTGTGCTAAATTATTCCCTCACAGTGTGGAGCAGGTTTTTTTCCCCATGGATTGCTATCTAGGTGATTTTTCACTGGAGGGAAGGCACTTGTCAACCCTGATGGATGATCTCTAGCCCCACCCTGTGGTCCTTTCCAAAGGCATCCAGCCCAGGCAGAGAAAGCCACAAGATGTGGGTTGCTGATAGCAAAATATAGTACTCTAGGTCAATCACAAACAGTGTCTGACATTATCCTGCAGTAGAGATTGGAAGTCATAGCATATATACTTAATACACAGACACAAACTAAAACAGGCAGTCAAAATGGGAAGATAACAAAACAACACCGAAATGAAATAGAGAATTCTCCAGAAGAAGAATGAAATGAAATGGAGATAAGAAGTTTACTAGACATAGCATTCAGAATAACAAGGGCAAAGTTGATCAACAGCATGAGAAGGAACACTTTGAAGCTTTTTATATGAGACCAGCATTATCCTAATCCTAAAACCAGATAAAGACACTACAAAGAAAGAAAATTAAAGGCTACTATCCCTGATTAACATAGATGCTAAAATGAAAAAATATTGACAAACTTGATCCAGCAATATATAAAAATATCATACACCATGAACAGCGGGATTTATTCCAATGATGCAAGGCTGGTACAATATTTGCAAGTTGATAAATGTGATAAATAACATAAACAAATTCAAAGACAAAAATACATTACCATATCAATAGATGAAGAAAAAGCATTTGACAAAATCCAACATCAATCTATAATAATAAAAGCATAATATGCTAATTAGACTGGACAGCTAATGACGACCTTCCAGTCATCATTCAAGATGAAGCTATGGCAGTGGGGGCCAAGGCATAGGTAGTTAAGGATTACCAAGCAGGCCAGCAGAGGGATTAGGGGTGACCAGACAGGCAGACATGCAGTTAGGAGCAATCAGGCAGGCAGAAAGGTTAGGGGCAATCAGGCATGAAAGCGAGTGGTCAGGGGAGATCAGGCAGGCAGGCAGGCAAGCGGTTAGGATCCAGCATTCCAAGATTGTGAGAGGGATATCCTGATTGAGAGAGGGTGCAGACCAGGCTGAGGAATAACCCCCCTCCATGCACAAATTTTGTGCACCAGGACTCTAGTTTTTAATAAAAACTCTCAGCAAAATGGGTATAGAGGGACATAACTGAATATAATAAAGGCCATATATGACAAACCTACAACCAACATCATATTAATGGGCAAAAACTAATATCATTTCCCCTAAAAACAAAATAATACAGGAATGTCTGCTTTCATCAGTCTTATTCTTCATAGTACTGTAAGTCCTAACCACAGTGATCATACAAGAAAAAAAAAGATAAACGGTACCCAAATTAGAAAGGAAGAAGTAAAACTGTCATTATTCACAGATGATATGATATTGAAAAACCAAAAGACTCCACCAAAAAAACTACTATAGTTAATAAGGGAATTCAGAAATGTATCAGAATACAAAATAAACACAGAGAAGTTTATGGTAATTTGATACACCAATAATGAATTCTCAGAAAGAGAAACTGAAGAAATAATCACATTTACCATTGCAACAACTACAACAAAAAAACAACAACACTAAGATACTTGGGAATAAACTTAATGAAGGAGTTAAAAGACTTGTACTCAAAAAAAAGTATAAGACATTGAAAAAAAATAGAGGAAGATATAAACAAGTGAAATAATATACCATGTTTTTGGTTTGGTAGAATTAACATCATTAAAATGTCCATACTACCCAAAGCAATCTACAGATTCACTGAAATCCTATTAAAATGGCAAAAGCATATTTCACATATCTACAACAAATACTGCAAAAAAGACCTCAAATAGCCAAATCTTGTGAAAAGAAGGCAAAGTTGGAGGAATCAAAGTACCAGATATCAAGTTATACTACAAAGCTACTATAACAAAAACAGTCTGGTACTGGCAAATTAACATCCATATAAGTCAATGGAACAGAACAGAGACCCCCAAAGTCAATCCTAGCTCAAATAATATTTGTCAAAAGAGTGATATTGGGAATATTGTACAGACACGGGCAAAACTATATATAAAAGAATAAACTCAAAATGGATAAAATACTAAAATATACATAATGAAACCATAAAAATCCTAGAAGAAACCATAGCCAGCAAAATCTCTGACATCTCTTGTAATAATGTGGTTGCAGACACATCTCCTAGGGTGAGAGAAATTTAGGAAAAAATAAACAAATGGGACTACATCAAAATAAAAAGCTTCTGCACAGCAAAATAAACCATCAACAAAATGAAAAGGGAGCCCACTATGGGAGAATATATTTGGCAATGACACATCTGATAAAGGGTTAATATCCAAAATATATAAGAAACTCATACAACTTAACAAAAGGAAGACAAATAATCCAATTTTAAAAATGGACAAATGACCTAAACAGACAATTCTCCAAAGTGATTATACAGAAAGACAAACAACATATGGAAAAAAAAATTCTCAAAGTCACTGTTCATCAAAGAGATGCAAATTAAAATGACAATGAAGTATTACCTCACATCTGTCAAATGACTACCATCAACAAATCAACAAATGAAAAGTCTGGCAGCATGTGGAGAAATGGGAACCCTAGTACACTGCTGGTGGGAATGCAGATTGGTGCAATCATTATGGAAAATAGTATGGAATTTCCTCACAAAATTAAGTATGGAACTACCATTTGACCCAGTGATCTTACTTCTAGAAATATATCCTAAGAAACCCAAAATATCAATCAGAAAGAATGTATGCATCCCTATGTTCATAGCAGCACAATTTACATTAGCTAAGATCTGGAAACAGCCCAAGTGCCCATCTGTAGATGAGTGGCTAATAAAGCTGTGGAACATTTATACAATGAAATGCTATATGGTGGTAAAAAGAAGGATCTCTTTCCCTTTGAGACAGTATGAAGGGACCTGGAGCATATTATGCTAAGTGAAGTAAGTTATTTTATTAGTTTGCTAGAGCTGCTGTAACAGAGTATCAACAAATTGGGTGGCTTGTCATTCAGAGAAAGAAGAGTATCACTTGATCTCACTCATATGTGGAATCTAGTGAACCAAATAAACATGAGCAAAATAGAATGGGAGATATAGAAGCATGGAATAGGCTGTGGAATCTCAGAGGGAAGGCAGAGGTGGGTGGGTGGGTGCGTAAAGATTAACCACAGAACTTATATGCATATATGCATAACCTATGGATACAAACAATAGCTTGGTGAAAGCCTGGGGTGAAGACAAGGATGGTCTAGAAGGTGACAAATGAGGGGAGAGAGGGACATATATAATACTTTCAACCTTAAAGAATTATTTTATTTTAGTTTTATATTTAGGAAAGACTTTGCTTTCAAACATCTGCTTTTTGTTTTTGTTCTTCTTTTGTTTTCCCTTTTTCAGCTGTTAGCAAGGATCCCTTAAAGCCAAATATATACAAACTGTCCCTGAAGATATCATATGTCTTCATCTATTTTTATGGTACCTCCATGATCTTATCACTAATCAAGCTTTCCTGAGGTAGAGTAGAAGACATTATTGATTTGTTGTGGTTGTTGTTAATCCTCACCTGAGGATATTTTTCCTTTGGTTATTAGAGAGAGTGAAAAGGAGTAGAAGGGAGAAGGGGAGAGAGAGGGAGAGAAACATGAATGTGAGAGAAATGCATTGATTGCTTACCTCCCACATGCATCCTAACCGGAGCTGGACATCATGCCTGCAACTGAAGTATGTGCCCTTGACCAAAACCAAACCATCAACCCTTCAGTCCATGGCTCACGCTCTATCTACTGAGAAAAACTCACTTGGGTGGCATTATTGATTGACAACCTATTGACCAACATCTGTGTTCACTTATGCTGGGCTGGACAGAGTTTCATATCTTACAACTGCCTAGATCATGTGCATACATCTTTTTGTTTCCCTACCTGTGGCTTTTCTCTGATATATATGTGCTTGCTCATCCCAGGACCAAAGTGGTCTCAGGAGTGCTAAGCATTTTTAATATATGTATGTGTGTATATATATATATATATATATATATATATATATTATTGTTTAAAGTATTATAAATAGTAGTACATATGTCTCCTCTTTTTTTCCCTACTGACCTCCCCCTGGCCCTTCCCACCCCCTATTACATGCCCTGTATCCATTGGCTATGCTTACATACATGCATACAAATCCTTTGGTTGATCTCTTACAGGCCCCCCAAACTTCCCTGCCTTCCCACTGTAGCATGACAGTCTGTTCATTCCTTCTTTGCCTCTATATCTGCTTCCCCCCACCCTCCCCTGCCCTGATTCTTGTCTTTAAAAACGTCTTGCATTTGTAGGCTACAAATAAACTTATAAGAGTAATAAAAATGTTTGAGTCCCAATTTCAATGTCCAATAGTTATCAGTCCCAGTTTCAATGTCAAACAGTTCCTTATGTGTACACATCATCAATGGTATCTGTATAGTGGACAAGTGATGGCGATGCCGGTCCGACCCTTTCTGGTTTGGTCCTAGGCATCCTGTAGCGACACACAGCTGCTGACTGTTCGCATGGCAAGACATCGTCAGTGTCTTCCATTTCTGGACTGTTTCTCCTCTTGTCTTCATGGTTGGAGCAGACCAATCAATTCCTCTCTGTTACAGGAGTCCACTTGGTCTTGAAGTTGTTTTCTGAAAGTATATAAACATATTCTTGATCAAAAGTTAATGAAGGAATCTTTCTATAAAATTGACTTGGGGTCCTTTTTATGTTTGCCTACCCAATTTTCCTTTGGCGTATTTTATGTGTGTATTTTGTGGGTGTCTTGCTGTTTGTATTACAAATGAAAATTAATTTTCTAAAGTAAAAATTTTCTAGATGTAATTTACTTACCGGATATTTTTCCTTACATGATATTATCCTACTATCCCCATTTTTTTGATTAATGGAGAATTTTGTAAAATTTTTAATGCAATTTTGATAACTTTAAATTTTTTGCACAAAAACATGACTGCTTTATGTTCATTGTATGTTGAGCAATTTTACCATGAGATGAGCTACCAATAGAAATTTTAGTTAATACTTTAGAAACAGCTTTTTGTCCAGTGCACTTAAATTTTTTGAGTGTTCACTTATTTCAATAAGCATTTAATTCCCTAAGGGGCCTGGTTCTTCAGGGCTTCCCAATGAGATTGAACTTCAGTTGCCTACAGTAGTACCCCACTAAGTGATGCAGGTTTTATGGCTTTCCTCCCTTCTCAGTTTCTCCTTTCTTTTCAATTTTCCATTCATTTTCCTGCCGTTCTTTTGACCAATTCCCAAATAAATGACCCATACTCAAGTTGTTTTGGGATAAACTATAATTAAGATGGGTAATAGTTTGGAAATACGTGTCCAGATAGTTCAGAATATCAACAAAACCAGGGAGTGCAATAAAAATGTTACAAAGTTTTAGAGAAAATAGGACCCTAAATATCATGATGTCTTATAAATTCTGTCTCCACTTTCCCTCCGAAGCCCTTCGCTATCCTGGTTTATTTCTTTGTTCCCTTGTCACTTGGCAAAAGAAAAATGCAAATCAAACACATCATAAAAACATAAAACTTGACAAAGTTGTTTTATTAGTTTGCTAGAGCTGCTGTAATAAAGTATCAAAAATTGGGTGGCTTAACCAAAAGAAATTTATTGTTACAGTTCTGGAAGCTACCAGGTGTACTGGTTAATAATGTGGATTTTATAATCAAAGAAAACATAATAATTTCAAGAGAAACATAAAAAATGCTTTATTCAAAGTAATGTTCATCACTAGCAACACATTTCCCCCAATCTTTCAGTAATTTGTGGATAAAACTTTTCTTATTTTGAGGCAAATCATTCAAATACCCAATTTTCCACTTCTTCATATGTTTTGAAGTTCTGCTCAGAGTGCATGTGTCATAGATCAGAAAAAGTGGTAAGCTGAAGGAGCAAGTTTTGTTGAATACAATGGGTTGGTTAATACTTCCTAGGCAAGATCTTTTAACATGTATTTAATTAGTTTTGAAGTGTATTGTGGAGTGTCATTATGAAGAGAAATTACTTTGCCATGTCTTCTGGCACATTCTGATAGTTTTATGATCAAAGCATGGTTCATATTGATTATTTGTTGTCAGTAGTGATCAGTATTTACAGTTTCACCTGGTTTCAGAAGCTCATATTACACCACACCTTGCTGATCCCACCAAACACAGAGCATTGTCTTCTTTCCAAAGAGATTTGGCCTTGCAGTGAATTTTGATGGCTGACCTGCATCAACCTATGATTTTGTGCATTTGGGATTCTCAAAAGAAATCCAGTTATCATTGCCAGTCACAATTCAATGCAAAAAATACTTTCTTTCAGGCTGTTAAAGCAACATTTTACTGATGACTTTTTGGTTTTCCATTTGTCTTTTGTTCAGTTGATGTGGCACCCATTTTCCTTCCTTTAAAATCTTTCCCATTGCTTGTAAATGATCAGAAACTGTTTGTTGAGCAACATTTAATCTTTCTGCATGTTGTTTTTAAGTTTGACACACATCTTCATCCAATAATGCATGTAATTGCTGGTCTTCAAACTTTTTGGTTGATCTGGACATTCTTTGTTTTTCACATTGAAATCATCACTTTTAAAGTGTTTAAACCAGCACTACAAGTATCTTGAGATGGAGCATGTTCATCCTAAGCTTCCTGTAGTATACAATAACTTTCAGCAGCACTTCTCTTCAAAATAAAGTAATGAATTAAAACTTCCCACAAATGCTCTTTTTTTTTTGGCATGAAAATCAACATTTTTAAGTGTAAAAATATTTATGTTACCACCTTTATCAAATTTGACATATAATGTTTTGAAGCTTGCTGTCAATACAACAAAATAGCATGCATATCAAATTGCATATATATCAACATATGTATAATTCCATCTATTGAAAAAAATCCACATTATTAACTGGTATACCTGGTAAAAGTCTTAGGTCAAGATGTCAGCGGGTTAGGTTCCTTCTGCAAGCTGTTAGGGAAAATCTAATCCATGCCTCTCTCATCATCTTATAGTAGACCAGTGGCCCACTGCACAGATTCATGCACATTGAAGGGAAATTGAGAGCCCGTAACTGTGTGTCCAGGGAATTTCCATGTCCCTGTGAGCCACTGGGAAGTCATGTGGGGAGTCTGTCCTCCTCCCTGCAGCTTCATGAAAAAATATTTCTAAATGTCCTTTCTGGGGTCAGGGTCATGCCTTGCTGACTATGAGGTCCCCAGTGGTTGTCTTGGGCCATGCTGGACTCTTTCCACTGCTTGGAGCCGGATAAGAGACACTCCAAGATGAACAATACAAAGTTGGGGACCTTGGGGGTGGGATGGGGAGTTGCTGTTACCCACACTCCCACCCTTCAGATCCATATCTCTTTGACTTTTACCCCTATTGTCAGTCGCCAACTATAGCCACTGTTATATTGTTGCCTTCCTCTGTAGCTCCAGAGCAATCAGTAAGGGATGAGATTTGATCTTAATGCCCGAGACAGTTCCAGGAGCCCAGTGGCAATATCAGGCTCATCCTGGTTACTCCGAGTGTCCATGCTTCAACCATTCTCTAGAGATTGTAACAGCAGGCTTATGGGATATGAGGGATGTAGTAGTGCACTAAATGACAGGAGGCTGGGGAGGATCCCAAGCCAGGGACTGGGCTCCGCATCACTCACCCAGCCTCACTACAACTACCACCACTGCCACTGCTCCATAGAGCTGCTGCAGAGATAGGAGAGGTTCTCTCCGCCACAGCTGCACTCACCAGCTGTGAGCCCAGCTTCTGGCTGAGTAGCACTCCCACTGACCACCAGGGGCAGCTTCTGCATTAAGCATCTGCCCCCTGGTGGTCAGTGTGTGTCATAGCAACTGGTCAACTGGTCATTTTGGTCATTCAGTCATAACAGTTGCTTAGGCTTTTATATAGAGAGATGGCCATCTTCTATAGGTATCTCTTCACATTGTCTTTCCTCTATATGTACCTCTCTCTGTGTCCAAAATTGTCCCTTTATAACTCCAGTCATATTGTATCATGGCCCACTCTACTGACTTCATTTCAAATTGATTACTCTGTAATGACTCTATCTCCAAATAAGGTCACATATTGAAGTCCTGGGAGTTGGAACTCTAACATATCTATTATGAGGGGGAAACAATTCAAACATATAGTACTTTTTACAATACAGACTTCTTGTTAAGCTAAAATAGGATATTGCCTCTGCTTTTCCTATAGAAGCACAGAAAACTCGGTCTCATATTCTCATTTCAGCCCAGTCTAGCTGAATGCTGGAAGCCAATTCCAGCATGTCATAATTACAAGAGTTTCATCAAAAGGTTGATGAAACTTGGGGGCTCAACAAGGGCTGAGTCACATATGTAATCACCTGTTGGAATACCTAAAAAGCACTTCCCCAAAACCTGAATAGGATGATTGTTTGCTGCCAGACAGCTCAGGGCATCTCAATCTTCATGTTATTGCCTCCTGTTGGCTAAACACCTGAACAGCTGAAGGAAATTCCCCAATCTGAAAATGCTTCTGTACACTACCCTTTGAAGTATGTTATCTCCTCCTTGCCTTAGAACAAATTGTGTTAATAAAAAGCAAGAGTCCTGGGACAAGGAGGAACTTGAGCTCCTTTAGCTGAAGCTCCTCTGACCCCCAATGCCTTTCAAAATTATCTTTCATCTTTGGACTCTAATTTAATCAACACAGAGCCTTTCTCCAGATTTCTGAACTCTTTGTAATGCTGGAACAAGAACACTGGCAGCTGAATCCTACAGATGAGGCAAAGATCAATAGGTTGTTACTATATGCAGGTAGAAAACTTTAGTCTTTTTAAAGCGCATTAAACATTTCTTAGAAAACATGCACATTCTTATGCCTTGAACATTATTTTTGTGTCATTATAATATAATTCTAATTAATGTCTACTCTTACATACAATATCCTCCCTTGATAAACATTTTGACATACCACTGTATACAATTGCAGAAGTATTAAATATATATATATATATATATATATATATATATATATAGTTTGATTTTTCACGAGTAATGTTTTATTTTGAGATTCACAGAATTAAAACTATTGGATTTGAAGTATGTCATTCAGATAGCAATTGCCAGAATTATTTAAAAAAAAAAAAAGGTGTACCAGGGGAGAAACCAAGATGGTGGCATAGGTAAGCACCTAAACTGCTGCCTAGCACAAAAATTACAAAACTACAATAAAAGACAAAATGGACATCATCCAAAACCACGGAAAGGCTAGCTGAGTGGATATTCTACAACTATAAGGAAAGAGAAAAGCACACTGAGACTCAAAGGAGCTATGGGAAACAGAGGTACTGAGATGTGTGTGTGGAGAGGACTGGCAACTGAGTATCCAGCAGGCTTTCTCAACCAAGAGGGAGACAAAAGTTCCCAACTGCACTGAACTCCAGTTCTGGGCAAGACTGGGAACCCAGACTTATACAGGGTGAAACTGGACTGTCTGGCAGCAGGTGGAACTCGAGGGCGGCTTTCTCTCAGAGGTGCTTGCAGCAATTACCACTGGACACTGAGACACAGAGGCCTATGACGGTAAGGCTGATGGGAAACCAATGCTGTCTGAATCACCCTAAGACTCTTCCCCAGCAAGCTGAGCACAGAGGCTTTTGCAAGTCTTCTCTCATAAGAGTGTTTCCAGCACAGTTCTCCCAGTGTAGACACAGCTGATCCTCACAGCCAATTGGCCTGGAGGTCAATTTCTCCTAGTGATACCAAAAACCATCAAGGCTTAACTACAACAAGACTGTGTACACAGCCCACAAAGGAGTGTCCCACCTCAGGTAACTGGGGAGGCTGAGCCACTATAAGACACCTAGCACACAAAGCCACTCTGTCAACTCAGGGAAGCAGTCAAAACACAGAGACAAAGAAACAGCTCAAAAATGAAAGAAATGGAGAAAAGGAAATGACTGGATATAGAGTTCAAAATCATGGTTATAAGGTTTTTCAAAATTTTTCTAGAAAAGGCTGATAAATTTAGTGAGACCCTTGAGGATATGAAAAAGGATCAACTAGAGGAAGATTGCAAACAGATGGCTGCTGGCAAGATGGAGGTGAGGGAGAGGAAGTGAATGAGGAGATGAAAGGAGAGTGTGTGGATGTGTGTGGTGTGTGTGTGAGTGAGTAAGGGACAGTTAAATCTTACAGGAGCAGCAAGGGCTAGCAATCCAGGCTCTCTTGGACAAGTAGAGAATACCAGTGTTGCAGGCACTCCCCGTACTGCAGGACTCAGGCACGGAGCCCATGCCATTTTGAAGGGGAAAACAGCCTTTTTTTTTTTTTTTGGAACTCATTAGCACCACCACCCAGACAGGCTCTGGAACCGTCCCACAACCGAGAAGCCACTCCAGCCAAAATTCTGCTGCCCCAACTGTAGACCCACATACCCTGAGACCTCCACCTCCAAGGTGCACTGCTAAACAGTAAGTGCAACCTCCCTGTCCCCAGTGGCAGAACTCTAGATCACATTACCATGTTTCCAGCACACAGCCAGGGAATTCCACTTCCTAGTCAGTGCCTGGGAGCCACTGGGAGCCCTTGTGGTGTGATTTTGTATAGACAAGGGAGCACGGCCCCGCAGTAGAAATTCTGAATTCCCTCTTCCTGAATAACTACCGACATTTACCCCAGCGGAAAAAACTCAGTGTCAGGACCCCTCAGAGTGTGTTAGAGCGCTGAACCAGCAAAGGCTCCTCCACAAAGGAACAGGACGCCTGAGACCATCTATTCACAGCGCATTCTGGGAGCAGCTGTGAATCTCTGCTGGGTGTGATTCTGCACAGACAAGGATGCCCTGCCCCGCAATAGAAATTCTGAATTCGTCTTCCTGAATAACTGTCCTCATTTACCCCAGGGGTTCAATCTCAGTGCCAGATCCCTCAGGGTGCTTCTGAGTGCTTCACCCGGCAAACATACCTCCACAGATGCAAAGTTCCAACAGGCAAGCACCATGAGTCCATCTACCCTTGAGAGCCACTGTGAGCTCTCACTGGGTACGACCTTGAACAGGCAGTGGCACACTCCCTCCTAGGAGCAGAAATTTTGAATTCACTAATTGTGGATACCTGCCCACAGACACCTCACATATGCAGCTATGCTGCCAGGACCCTTCAGAGTGCTTCAGTGGGCCTCGTTGGTAAACTTAACATGGGTGTGCTTGTGAGCCATCACAGGGAGTAACTGCCTATCAACCACAGGTGCAGCAGCAAAAGCTGAGTCTTCCCACCCCACAACTATAGAACTCTGGGCACCACAGTCATGCCTTTCCAGAGTGTAGGCCCCTGAGCTACATTACCATGACAGATGGATCCTTGGTGCCACTGTGAGTCCCCATTGGGCTCACGTGATCTCAATTAAGGGTGCAAAACAGCAAAAATAGGGACACTTTCCTCCATGGCAGCTGACTTCTAGACACCACTGTTGTGCCTCTGAAGCTCACAGACCTATATCAAGAGAACCCAAATAGCTCAAGTAGGGAGCTACAATATATTAACAAGCAAAGGAGAACTGAGATAATAAACCAGTAGCACCATCTCCAAAAGAACCTGGATAGAAAAACAATTGGATCTACCATTAAAACATTAAAGGAAGACAAAAAAAGCAATCCCCAAAGGAAAGAAAAAAAGGAATCGCCAGAAAGGGAGTTAAATGAAATTGTGGCCAGCAGCTTATCAGAGAAAGAATTCAGAGTAATGGTTTTAAGTATGTTTAGATGACTGGATGACAAATACACACAACTCATTGACAAATACACACAACTCAGTGAGAACTATAAGGAGCTGAATGAGAATGTCACCAGCATGAAAAGAAACCAAGAGGAGATTAAGAATGAAATAGCTGCAATAAGTAACACAATGGAAGGCCTAAACAGTAGACTAGTAGAGGCAGAGGACTGCTACAGCAAATGAGAAGACAAGGTAGGAAAAAAAATACACAAACACAGCAGCAACTGGAAAGAAGACTTAAAAAGCAAGAAGAGAACCTAAGGAAGTATTGAGACTATACAAAACAAAACAGCATTCTCATAATAGGGATGCCAGAAGGAGAGGAAGAGAAGCAAAGAATAGAAAACCTATTTGAAGAAATAATGACAGAAAACTTCCCTGATATTGGCAAGAAAAAAAGCTATGCAAGTCCAAGAAGTACATAGAGTCCCAAATAAGTTGAATCCCAAAAGAACTACATCAAGACACATCATAATTAAAGTGGCAAACACTAACAACAAAGTAAAAACCTTAAAGGCTGCCAGAGAAAGACATAAAGTTACCTACAAGGGATCTCCTATTAGAATATCAACTTATTTTTCAACAGAAACACACCAGGCAAAAATGGAATAAAATGAAATATACTAAGTGATGCAAAGCAAGGGACTAAACTCAAGATTACTATACCCAGCAAGGCTATCATTCAAAATTGAAGGTGGAATCAGGAGCTTCACAAACAAAAAAAAGGGCTAAGAGAATTTATCACTACCAAGCCAATAATACAAGAAATGCTAAAGGGACTGCTGAAAAAAAAAGGAGAAAGAGAAAGGCAGGAAGAAACACAAACACTAAGGAAAAATATGACAACAAACATGTACTTATCAATAATAACATTAAATCTAAATGTATTAAATGCACCAATCAGAAAACATAGGGTACCTGAATGGATAATAAAACATGACCCATATATTTGCTCTCTACAAGAGACTCACCTCAGAGCAAAGGATTCACACAGACTGAGAGTGAAGGGATGCAAAAATATTTTTCAGGCAAATGGAAATGAGAAAAAAGCCATCTAGCAATACTTATATCTGATAAAATGTACCTTACAGTAAAGATCATAACAAGAAATAAGGAAGGCCAAAATATTAAAGGGAGCAATTCAACAAGAAGATATAACGCTGGTAAACATATATGCACCCAATGACGGAGCACCCAAATACATTAAAAAAAAAAACCTCTTGGAAGATATCAAGGAAGAGATTAACAACAATACAATCATAGTAGGGAACTTTAATACACCACTGACATCACTGGATAAACTCTATACAAAATATCAGCAAAGAAACAGCTTTTCTAAACAACTCACTAGATCAGGTGAACCTAATTGACATTTTCAGAGCATTCCACCCCAAAGCCACAGAATATGTATTCTTCTCAAGTACACATGGGACATTTTCAAAAATAGACCACATATTGGATCACAAGCAAAGTTTCCCAAATTCAAAAAGATTAAATCATAACAAGCATTTTCTCAGATAACAATAGCATAATATTAGAAATAATCTACAATAAAAACATTCCAAAAAATTCAAACACTTGGAAGCTGAATAGCATGCTATTAAACAATGATTGGGTTATCAATGAAAACAAAGAAGAAATTAAAAATATCCTGGAGACTAATGATAATAAAACCATAGCAACACAAATACTATGGGACACAATGAAAGCATTGCTGAGAGGGAACTTTATAGCTCTACAGGCCTACCTCAAAAAAAAAAAAAAACAAGAAAAAATGATAATGAATCACGTAATTTAACAACTCAAAAGAACTAGAAAAAGAGCAATAAGAAAATCTCACTGTGAGCAGAAGGAAGGAAATAATAAAGATCAGAGCAGAAATGAATGACAGAAACAAAAAAAATACAAAATATCAATGAAACCAAGATTGTTCTTTGAAAAGATAAATAAGATTGATGAACCTCTAGCCAGGCTCACCAAGAAGCAAAGAGAGAGTACCCAAATAAATAAAATCATAAATGGACAAAACAGAGATAACAACAGACCCCACAGAAATACAAAGGATTATTAAAAAATACTATAAACAATTCTATTCTAACAAACTAGACAACCTGGAGGAAATGGACATATTCTTAGAAAAATACAACCTTCTAAAACTTACTCAGGAAGATTTAAAAAATCTCAATAGGCTTATTACTATGGAAGAAATTGAAACAGTCATCAACAAGCTACCAGCAAACATGGTATAATGGATCTGTCTCTCTCCAAATGGTGTGAGCTGGGCCCTCCCTGGAGAAGGAACCTAAATTCCCCGAGATAAGTGATCAGTGCCTGGGCACCCGCCAGCAGGTGAGGGGATCCTCAAGGCAGGTGCTGGGCGTGAAGGCCATGGGGGCATAGGCTACCATGGAGACAGAACTGAACCTCACAACACCCTGCTTGGTCCCAGAGGATGACTGGTTAGCTAGAGATGGGTAAGATTCCTCAGGGAAGGAACCACCTAAGACAGGCACAGTCGAAGAGAGGCCATCAGGAGAGAACTTGGGGGTCAACAGATGTAGGCACAGACCCTCATCCCCCCCACAACTTTGCAGGGGTCTAAATCTTTATCCCTTCTGAGGGAGGTCTCCTGCCCCTGTGGCTACTTCGCTTCCCACACTCAGCACAGATCAGGACCTAGGTAACAAACAGAAACATGCCGACAGCAACTGCCCTATATCTAAATTCAGCCTAGCACTAGGAATGCTCAGTGCTTACTCAAGAAGGCAATTAAACCTTTCCACTAATATATACAGGGTAATCTAAGATTGTTGGTAGAGTATTAAATTTGGTAAAAGAGTTATCAAGCTTTCAGATTAATTAAATTGGCATATTGAAATTGGCAAGAAAATTTAAGGGTACTGGACAAAAAGCTGTTTCTAAAGTATTAATTCAAATTTCTATTGATAGCTCGTCTCATAGTAAAATTGATTAATATGCAATGAACATGAAACAGGCATATATGTGTGCAAAATATTAAAATTTAAAATTATCAAGATTGCATTCAAAAATTTTACAAAATTCTCCATTAATCAAAAAAAGTGGGGGGGGGAGTTAGATAATATCATGTAAGGAAAAATATCTGGTAAGTAAATTACATCTAGAATATTTTCACTTTATAAATTGATTTTCATTTGTAATACTAACAGCAAGACACCCATGAAAAACACACATGGTGTCACAATTAGCCAAAGGAAAAGTGAGAAGGCAAAAATAAAAAGACCCGAAGTCAACTTTATAGAAAAGATTCCTTTATTAACTTTTGGTCAAGAATATATTTATATACTTTCAGAAAACAACTCCAAGACCAAGTGGACTCCTGCAACAGAGAGGAATTGACAGGTCTGTGCCAACCACAAAGGCAAGAGGAGAAACTGCAGAGATGGAAGACGAGGACACCTTGCCATGTGAGCAGTCAGCAGCAGTGCATCGCTACAGGATGCCTAGGACAAAATCAGAAAGGGTTGGACAGTCATTGCTACCATTTGTCCTCTATCCAGATCGCATTGATGACATGTACTCATAAGGAACTGTTTGACAGTGAAACTGGGACTCAAAGCTATCAGACATTGAAATTGGGACTCAAACATTTTTCTTTTGCTCTTGTGATTTTATTTCTAGCCTACAGGGGCAAGATGTTTTTAAAGACAAGAATTAGGGGATGAGGGGGAAGCAGATGCAGAGGCAAAGAAGCAATGAACAGACTGTCCTGCTACAGTGGGAAGGCAGGGAAGGTTGCGGAGGGGGGAGCAGTAAGAGATCAACCAAAGGACTTGTATGCATGTGTGTAGGCATAGCCAGTGGGTACAGGGCAATGAGGACGGGGGATATGGGTGAGGGTATGTACTGGGGGTTAGGAAGGGCTGGGGAGGGCAACAGGGAAAAAATTAAAATAATTTTTTAAAAAAAGCTACCAGCAAACAAAAACCCGAGGCCAAAGGGCTTCATAGGGGATTTTTGTCAAACATTCAAGGAAGAACTAAAACCTATCTTCTTCAGACTATTCCAGAAAATTCAAGACGAAGGAACATTTCCAAGCTCCTTCTATGAAGCGACCATCACCCTAATACCAAAACCAGATAAATATAACACAATGAAAGAGAATTACTGACAATATCTCTCATGAACATAGATGCCAAAATCTCAACAAAATTCTAGCAAATCAGATCCAACAGTACATCAGAAAGATCATATACCATTACCAAGCAGGGTTTATTCCTGGGATACAAGTATGGTATAATATTCGCAAATCATAAAGGTGATAATCATATAAACAAATTGAGTGATAATAATCACATAGTCATATCAATTGATGCAGAAAAAGCATTTGACAAATCCAACACCCTTTCTTGATAAAAACTTTCAAGAAGGTAGGAACAGAAGGGTCATACCACAATATAATAAAAGCTATATATAACAAATCCACAGCCAACATCACAGTCAATGGGTAAAAAGTAAAACCATTTCCCCTAAGAACAGGAACAAGACAGGGATGCCCACTCTCACCACTCCTTTTCAACATAGGGCTGGAAAGACTAGCCATTGTGATCAGACAAGAAAAAAGAAATAAAAGGCATCCAAATTGGAAAAGAATAAGTAAAACTGTTCATATCTGCAGATAACATAACACTGTACATGGAAAAGCTTAAAGACTCCATGAAAAAAATTATTAGACTTAATAAATGAATTTGGCAATGTAGCAGGATACAAAATTAATGCCAAGAAATCTATGGCATTTCTATACACTAATAATGAACTTACAGAAAGAGAGATTAAAAAAGCAATCCTATCACACACAAAAATAAGATATCTATGAATAAACTTAACTAATGAGGTAAAAGACCTATGTTCAAAAAACTACACAACAGTGAAAAAAGAGATAGAGGAAGATATAAACAGATGGAAGAACATACCATTTTCATGGGTTGATAGAATGAACATCATAAAAATGTCCATGCTACACAAAGAAATCTATATATTCAATTAACTTCCCATTAAAATACCAACAGCATATTTCACAGACCTAGAACAAACTTTCCAAATATTCATCTGGAATTTAAAAAAAAAGTCTTTGAATAGCTGGAGCAATCCTGAGAAAGAACAAAGTAGGTGGAATTGCAATACAAGATTTCAAGCTGTATTAGAAAGCCATTGTTCTTAAAACAGCCTGGTACTGGCACAAAAACAGACATATAGATCAATGGAATAGAATGGAGAACCCAGAAATTTACCCAAACCACTAAGCCTAATTAATATTTGACAAAGGAGGCATGAATATACAATGGAGTAAAAACAGTCTCTTCAACAAATGGTGTTGGGAAAATTGGACAGATATCTGCAAAAAAAAAAAAATGAAACTAGATCACCAACTTACACCATACACAAAAATAAACCCAAAATAGATACAGGACTTAAACATAAGGTGGGAAACCATAAAAATACTAGAGAAATGCACAGGCAGTAAAATCTCTGACATATGCTACAGGAACTTCTTCACTGATACTGCTCTTAGAACATTGGAAACTATAGGGAAAATAAACAAATTGGACTACATCAAAACAAAAAGCTTTTGCACTCCAAAGGAAACTATCAATAAAACAACAAGAATGCCCACTGCATGGAAGAACATATTTGTCGATAATATCAATGATAAGAGATTAATTGCCAATATTTACAGAGAACTCATACAAGTTCACAAAAAGAAGATAAACAACTCAATCAAAAAATTGGCAACTGATATAAATAGACACTTTTCAAAAGAAGATAAAAGGAAGGCCAAGAGACACATGAAAATCTTCTCAAAGTCACTAATCATCAGAGAGATGCAAATCAAACCAACAATGCAGTACCACCTCACACCTGTCAGAATGACTTTCATTAACAAATCAGCAAACAAGTGTTAGAGAGGATGGAGGAAAAAGGATCCCTCCTTCACTCTTGGTGGGAATGCAGACACTGTAAAAAACAGTATGGTGTTTCCTCAAATAACTAAAAATGGAACTCCCATTTGACGCAGTGATTCCACTTCTAGGAATATATCCCAAGATACTAGAAACATGAATCTAGTATAACATGATATATGCACCCCTATGTTCATAGCAGCACAATTCAACCATAGCTAAGATTTGGAAACAACCTAAATGCCCATCAGCAGATTAATGGATTAAAAAAACTGTGGTACATATACACAATGAATAGTATGCTGCAGTAAAAAAGAAGGAGCTCCTATCATTTGCAACAACATGGATGGAGATGGAAAGCACATCGCTAAGTGAAATAAGCCAGGCAAAGATAAATATCACATTAACTCACTCATTTGTGGAATATAATGAATGGCATATATTGATGAAGAAGACCAGATCCAGAGACTGAGAAACATCAATCAGAACATCAAACATCAGGGAAGGTGGGGGTCCATGGAAGTAAGGGGGAGAGATCAACAGAGAGACTGGCATGCAGGCCTATGAGCCTACTCAATGGACACAGACGACAGGGTGGTGGGGCATGAGTGGGAGGTGGGGGGTAATGGGGAAAGGACACATAAAAAATAAAAATTAAAAAAACTATAAAGGAAAAGAAAAGAAAATATTAAATCTAATTCATAATAGTGGTCACCATAACTTTAAGAGAAATTGTTTCATGTGACAAAGATTTTTAAATGACACTCTCTGTAGCCTGAAAATTATATTGGAAAGAAATAAAGTTTCCTTCAAATGTTGTAAGAATTGTAATTGAAAGTCAATATATTTGGCCTCTTGAAGTAAAGTACGTAATTTGTGTTTTTTGCCTCCCTGACAAGTTTTTATAAAGATACAAAAAGAAATTGACAGCCAGTTTTAAACTGAATTGCCATGGCCTAGAGCAGAAACTATCCTTACATGATATTACTCTGCAATGTCATTATAATTTTTGATATTTCACAACAGCATATTGTACAATTATTCCAAACAAAATTAAAAACTAATTCTTTGAATGTTTAGCAGTAATTTAAAAAAGTTCATGAAAGGATGTAATCCTTTTCAGAAGGAATTGAGGCACTGGGAAGACACTTGAGCATTCTATACTGGCCCCTCTTATCCTTTTTGCCAAGAGAGACCCTCCTCACACAATCCCATTGCCTCAGCTGTTGCCTGAGCTTTCTATTCATTCTGAGGTTGAAGCCTCAAGGTGGCTGGTATAATTGATCTGTCTCTTGTCCAATGGTGTGAGCTGGGTCCTCCCTGGAGAAGGAACCTGAGTTCCCCGAGATATGAGATCAGTGCCAGGGCTCTGCCATTAGGCAAAGAGATCCCAAGGCAGGTGCTGGGCGTAGAGGCCACAGGGGCAAAGGCTACCAAGGAGACAGAAATGAAGCTCACATCACCCTGCTTGGCCTTAGAGGAGGATGACTAGTTAGCCAGAAATGGGTAAGATTCCTCAGGGAAGGAACAACCTAAGACAGGCACAGTTGCAGAGGGGCCATCAGGAGAGAACTTGGGGATCAACAGAGGTGGGGCACAGACCCTCACCCCCACTACCTTGCAGGGGCCTGAACATTCACTCCTTCTAAGGGAGGTCTCCTGCCCCATGGCTGCTTCACTTCCCACTCCCAACCCAGATCGGGACCAACGTAACAGACAGAGACTTGGCCCAGCTCAGATCAGTACCCAGGTAACAGAGATTTGGCCAACAGCAGCTGCCCTATATCTAAATCCAGCCTAGTACCAGGAATACTCAGGGCCTACTCAAGAATGCAAATAATCCTTTCCATTAATATTTAAAAGGTAAACTAAGATAGTTGGTAGAGTATTAAATTTGACAGTAAAATAGTAATCAAGTTTTTAGATTAATTTAAATTGGCTAATTGAAATAAGTGAATATTCAAGAAAATTTAATTTTACTGGACAAAAAGCTGTTTCTAAAGTATTAGTTAAAATTTCTATTGGTAGTTCATCTCATGATAAAATTGCTTAACATGCAATGAACCTAAAGCAGTCATATTTTTGTGCAAAAAAAAAAAAGTAAGGTTACCAAGATTGCAATAAAAAATTTACAAAAGCCTCCATTAATTAAAAAAGAGGGTATAGTAGGGTTATATCATGTAAGAAAAAATATCCTATAAGTAAATATCATCTAGAAAATTTTTACTTTAGAAAATTAATTTTCATTTGTAATGCTAACAGCAAGATATCCATGAAAAACACACATGGTGTCAAAATAAGCCAAAGGAAAATCGTTTGGGCAAAAATAAAAAGGATCCAAATTCAATTTTATAGAAAAGACTCCTTCATTGACTTTTGGTGGAGAATATGTTTATATATTTTCAGAAAACAACTCCAAGACCAAGTTGACTCCTGCAACAGAGAGGAATTGACAGGTCTGCTCCAACCATGAAGACAAGAGGAGAAACAGTCCAGAGATGGAAAACGTTGACGATGTCTTGCCATGATAGCAGTTAACAGCTGTACATTTGCTACAGGATGCCTAGACCAAACGAGAGAGGGTCGGAATTGCATTGACACCATTTGTCCACCATTCAGATACCATTGTTGACATGTATACACGAGGAACTTTGACATTGAAACTGGGACTCAGAAATGTTGGACATTGAAATTGGGACTCAAATATTTTTTGTTCTAACAAATTTTATTTCTAGTCTGCAGAGGCAAGATTTTTTTAAAGAAAAAAATTGGGGTGAGGGACAGATACAGAGGCAAAGGAGCATTGAGCAGACTATGAAACTACAGTGGGAAGGCAAGGGATATGGGGGGGGGGGACTGTAAGAGATCAACCGAAGGACTTGTATTCATATATATAAACATAATCAATGGAGATAAGACACTATGGGATGAGGGGGGGGGGAACAGGTGAGGGCATGTAAGGGGGGGTTGAGGAGGTGAGGGGAGTTCAATAAGGGGATAAAAAATGAGACCTATGTACTACTATTTGTAATACTTTAAACAATAAAATATAAAAAAATAAAAAATAAAAAGGACCAACTAGAAATTAAGCATATACTGACTGAAATAAAAAATATTATACAGAGATCTAACAGAAGACTAGAGGATCACAAGAATCAAGTCAAAGTTTTAAAATACAAAGAAGCAAAAAACACTCAACTAGAAAAGCAAATGGAAAAAGTAATCCAATCTGAGGAATCCAAGATGGCAGCATAGGTAAACACACTGCTGTCTCACACAACAATTTCAAACCTGCAACTAAAAGACAGAACGGACATCATACAAAACCACAGGAAAGCTGGCTGAGTGGAAGTTCTACAACTAGAAGGAAAGAGAGGGGCTCACAGAGACCCAGAGGAGCTGAAAAAAGCTGAGGTACAGAGACGCGAGCATGCAGAAAGCGGGTGCCTGAGAACCTGGCTGGCTTTCTCTGGCTGGAGGGAAACGGGGACTCCCAACAGCATTGAACCCCTAATCCTACGACACTAAACCCCAGATCCAAACGAAACTCATATGGGGGAAGTTTGGACTGTGAAAAGGGAGAAGTGCACGGAAATTTAGGGGAGTCGCAAAAGATCGGAAGTTTGGTGGCGCACACAGCCCTGCGTGCAGGGGACAGACGGATGATTATGCCACTGGCTTTTGCGAGTGGGTGGGATACAGACCCTCCCAATTTTGCCACTTCTAACTTCACTAAACCCCGGTTTTGGGCGAAACCCTGGGGACCCAGACTCATATGGTCCCAGAGTGCAGAGGAGCCAGAGGGGCAGTCGTCTAGAGGCAAGGCCAGAGAGTGGCATGCACAGGGACTGCTCCAGGGATTACCCAGTCACATGAGACTCAGGGGCCATGGAGGGCGGGGCCAACTGGAAGACACGGCTGTCCTTTACGCCCTGAGACTCCACCAATCCCAAGCTCAACAGAGAGGCTTTTGCAGTTTTGCAAGTCTGGTATCATAAGGCTGAATCCAACACAGAAGTTCTCCTGGCATAGTGAAAATGTCGAGACAAGGGAAGGGATCACAAACAAAAGAAATGGTGGAAAAGAAATGACTGGATATAGAGTTCAAAACAAAACTTACAAGGTTTTTCAAGAATATCCTAGAAAAGTTGGATAAAGTTAGCGAGTCCCAAGAGGAGATGAAAAAGATCCAACTAGAGATGATAAAGGACCAACTAGAATTTAAACATACACTGACTGAAATAAAAAATATTATTCAGAGACCTAACAGCAGACTAGAGGAAGGCAAGAATCAAGTCAAAAATTTGAAATATAAAGAATCAGAAAACACCCAACTGGAAAAGCAAGAGGAGAAAAGAATCCAAAAATGTGAAGATAATGTAAGGAGCCTCTGGGACAGCCTCAAGCGTACCAACATCAGAATTGTGGGGGTGCCAGAGGAAGAGAGAGAGCAAGATACTGAAATCCTATTTAAAGAAATAATGACTGAAAACTTCCCACATCTGGTAAAAGAAATAGACTTACAAGTCCAGGAAGCACACAGAACCCCAAATAAAAAAAATCCAAAGAGGACTACACCAAGAAACATCATAATTAAAATACCAAGAGCAAAAGACAAAGAGAGAATATTAAAAGCAGCAAGATAAAAACAGTTCATTACCTACAAGGGAGCACCCATACGACTGTCAGCTGATTTCTCAACAGAAACGATGCAGGCCAGACGGGAGTGGCAAGAAATATTCAACATGATGGATAGCAAGAACCTACAACCAAGAATACTCTAACCAGCAAAGCTATCATTCAGAATTGAAGGGCAGATAAAGAGCTTCACAGATAAGAAAAAGCTAAAGGAGTTCATCAACTCCAAACCAGTATTATATGAAATGCTGAAAGGTACTCTTTTAGAAGAGGAAGAAGAAAAAGGTAAAAGCCAAAAAATTATGAAAAACAAATACATATCTATCTACAATGAACCTAAATATTAAGTAAATTAAAAATTTGATCAACAGAATAAACTGGTGAATATAATAGAATCAGGATCACAGAAAGGGAGTGGACTGATAATTCTCAGGGGGAAAGGGGTGAGGGGTGTACAGGGAGAGACTGGACAAAAATCATACACCCATGGATGAGGTCAACAGGAGGGAGGTAAGGGTAGAGGGAAGGGTGGGAGCCTGATGGAGGAGAGTTATAGAGGGGGAAATAAGAGAAACAAATGTAATAATCTGAATCATAAAGATTTAATTTTAAAAAATAATCCAAAAATAGGAAGATAGTGTAAGGAGCCTCTGGGACAACTTCAAGTGTACCAACATCAGAAGACATGATAATGCCAGAAGAAGAGAGAGCTCAAGATACTGAAAACCTGTTTGAAGAAATAATGACAGAAATCTTGCCTCACCTGGTGAAAGAAATAGACTTACAAGTCCAGGAAGCACACATAACCCCTAACAAAAGGAATCTAAAGAGGACCACACCAAGACACATCATAATTAAAATGACAAAAGCAAAAGAGAAAGATGAATATTAAAAGCAGCAAGAGAAAACAGTTACTTACCTACAAGGGAGCACCCATTTGACTGTCAGCTGATTTCTCAACAGAAACTATGTAGACCAGACAGGAGTGGCAAGATATATTCAAAGTGAGGAGTAGCAAGAACCCACAACCAAGATTACTCTACTCCGCAAAGCTATCATTCGGAATTGAAGGGCCGATAAAAAGCTTCACAGATAAGAGAAAGCTAAAGGAGTTCATCACCGCCAAACCAGTATTATATGAAATGCTGAAGATATTTTTAAGAAGAGGGAAAAGAAGAAAAGAGTAAAAATAAAAATTATGAACAACAAATACGTATGTATTAACAAATGAATCTAAAAATCAAGTGAATTAAAAATCTGATGAACAGAATAAACTGCTGAATGTAATAGAATCATGGGCATAGGAACGGAGTAGACTGACAATTCTCAGAGGGAAAGGGGTGTGGGGGTGCAGAAAGAGACTGCACAAAAATTGTACACCTATGGATGAGAACAGTGTGGGATGGGGTGTGTGAAGGCAGAGGGTGGGGTAGTAACCGGGTGGAGGGAAGCTATGGGTGGGGAGAGGAACAATTGTAATAATCTGAACAATAAAGATTTATTAAATTTTTTTAAAAAGGTGTACCAACTTGTTCTTCTAGGATCAATGCACAAGTGAATTGTTTTTCCACATCCTCCCCAGCACTTGTTTGTTGATGTATTGATGATAGCCATTCTGACAAGTGTGAAGTTATATCTCATTGTGGATTTAATTTGCATTTCTCTGATGATTGGTGACTGAGAATTTTTCATGTGTCCCTTGGCCATTTCTATGTAGTATTTGGAGAAATGTCTACTTAAGTCTGCCCATTTTTAATTGGGTTATTTGTTTTCTTTTTGTTGACTTGTATGGATACTTTATATATTTTGGATATTAATCTCTTATCAGATATATCATTGGCAAATATATTCCCCATACAGTGGGTTCCCTTTGCAATTTCTTAGTGTTTTTTTCTGTGCAGAAACTTTTTATTTTTATGTAGTCTAATTTGCTTATTTTCTCCTTAGTTTCCTTTGCCCTAGGAGATATATCCATAAACATATTTCTATATGAGATGTCTGATATTTTACTGCCTATGTTCTCCTCTAAGATATTTATGGTATCATACATTTATATTTAAATCCTTCAGTTTATTTTTGCATATGGCATAAGTTGGTAGTCTCATTTCATCTTTTTGCATGTGTCTGTTAAATTTTCCCAGCATCATTTGTTGAAGAGGCTGTCTTTACTCCATTGTATGTTCTTGCCTCCTTTGTCAAATATAAATTGACCATAATGATGTGGGTCAATTTCTGTAGTCTCTGTTTTAATTCATTGGTCTATATGCCTGTACTTGTGCCAGTACCAGGCTATTTGGTTATACTGGCTGTGTGGTATAGTTTTATATTTGGTATTGTGATCCCTTCTACTTCATCCTTCTTTTTCAAGTTAGCTACAGCTATTTGAGGTCTTTTATGATTCCATATTAATTTTTAAAGTATTTGTTCTAGCTCTTTGAAGCATGCAAATGGCATTTTAATAGGAATTGCCTTGAATCTGTAGATTGCTTTAGGCAGTATAGATATTTTAATAATATTAATTCTTCCAATCCCTGAATATGGCATATGCTTCCATTTCTTTGTATCTTCCTCTATTTCTTTTTCAATATCCTATAATTTTCCAAGTACAGGTCTTTACCTCTTTTGTTAAATTTATCCCTAAGTATCTTAATTTTTTGTTGCAATGGTAAATGGTATTGTCAATTTATTTTCTCTTTCTGGAGTTCATTATTGGTGTATAATAATTCCATCAATATTTTGGATGCTGATTTTGTATCCTGCTATCTTTCCAAATTCTATTAAGTCTAGTAGTTTACCAGTGAAGTTTCTAGAGTTTTATACGTACAATATCATGTCATCTGTGAATAATGACTATTTTCCTTCTTCCTTTTCAATTTGGATGCCTTTTACTTCTTCTTTTTGTCTGATTGCTGTGGCTAGGACTTTCAGTTCTCTCTCTCTCTCTCTCTCTCTCTCTCTCTCTCTCTCTCTCTCTCT
>JAAGEH010000012.1:4923096-4979707 GCA_011751065.1 Lasiurus cinereus
TCTCTCTCTCTCTCTCTCTCTCTCTCTCTCTCTCTCTCTCTCTCTCTCGGCTGGTCTTCTCACCCGCAACTGCCTCCCTGTGCTGGCCTGATCACTCCCAATGGCCCCCTACCCCGACTGGCCTGATCACTGACAACTGCCTTCCCCTTTTGGCCTCTAACCACCTCTACCTCAGCCCCACCACCATGGCTTTGTCCAAAAGAACATCTGGAAGATCTCCTGGAAGGTGTCCCAGTCTAATTAGCATATTATCCTTTTATTAGTATAGATAGAGGCCTGGTACACAAGTGAGGGCCAGCTGGTGTACCAGTTCTGGGAGGGGGTTCCTTTTGGGATATAGGGCAGCCTGGGTAAAGGGCCTGTGGTAGTTTGCAGGCTGGCCACACCCCCATGGGGTGAGGGACCCTGCTAAAGGGGCATGGCCAGCCTGGGAAAGGAGCTGATGGCTGTTTTCAAGTTGGACACACCCCCTTCAGGGTAGGGGTCCCATTGGGGTGCCTGGCCAGCTTGGGTGAGGGGCTGATGGCTCTTTGAAGGATGCCAAAGCCCCATAGTGGGGACTCTGACTCCATGGGGGTGTGTCCAGCCTGGGTAAGGGGCTGAGGGCCATTTTTATGTTTCCTATGTCCTCCGGTCACCCAGGCTCTCAGCCCCTCCTTGAGCAGAAGCCAGGGCAGACTGGAAGCCTGGGTCTCCTGCAGTGACTCAGGCCCCCAGCTACTCCTTCAGTGGCAGTCAAGGCGGGCTGGAAGCCTGGCTTGCCACCTGTGACACAGGCCCCCAACCCCTCCTTGAGCAGAGGCCAGAGCAGGTGGGAAGATTGGCTTCCATCATTGCTAGGGACAACCCAAGCCTCCTGCTTGCTCCAGCTCTGTGGCCACCACCATATTTATTTGTTGGGTTAATTTGCATACTTGCTCCTGATTGGCTGGTGGGCATAGCAGAGAGATGGTTAATTTGCATGTTTCTCTTTTATTAGTGTAGATACATATGGCTAATATGCTAAGTAGCTGACCATCCAACTGGTTGCTATGACTTGCACTGACCACCAGGGGACAGGCACTTATTTATGCTTTGATTTTTATTCTTACCTTTCTTCTACTTCCTATGAGCTATTCTTGCTGTTCTCTTTTTAATTCATTTAGTTATAAGGTAGATAGTTTATTAGTTCTTTCTCTTGTTTCTTGAAGTAGGGCTATAATGCTATGAACTTCCCTCTCAGGATTGCTTTTGCCATGCCCCATAAGTTTTAGGTGCTTATGTGTTCATTTTCCTTTGTTTCCAGGAAGTTTTTAATTTTTTGCTTGATCTCATTAGTAAGCCATTTGTCTAATAACATGCCATTTAGTCTCAATGTATTTGAGTGTTTTTCATGTTTTTTAATTGTAGTTGATTTATCAATCTTCTATTATATCAATCTTCTTGAATTTGTATAATCTTGTTTTGTGCTCTAACTTCTGGTCTATCTTTGAGAATGTTCCATGTGTGCTTAAGAAAATATATTCTGTTGCTGTAGGATGAAATGTTCTATACATTTTGGTTAGATCTACCTGATCTAATGTGTCATTTAAGGGTTATATTTCCATGTTAATTTTTAGTTTGGAAGATCTATTCAGTGATGTAACTAGGGTGTTAAAGTCCCCAACTATTACAATATTGCTGTCAATCTCTCTTTTGAAGTCCAAGAAGTGTTTTTTAATGTAGTTGGGTGCTCCTATATTGGGTGCATATATGTTTAGAAGGGATATATTTAATTGTTGTGTCATTCCCTTTAGTATTAAAATGTGGCCTTTATCTATTAGTAGAGGCCCAGTGCACAAAATTCGTGCACTGAGGGGGAGTGCGTCTAACTCAGCCCAGCCTGCCCCCTTTCCAATCTGGGATCCGTCTCACAATGTGGGACTGCTGGCTCCTAACCACTTGCCTTCCTGCCTGATTGCCCATAACCACTTCTGTCTTCCAGCCTGATCACCCCCTCTGCTGCCGGCTTGACTGATGCATACTTGCTCCCCTGCCAGCCTGGTTGCTCCCAACCACCCTCCCCTGTAGGCCTGGTCACACCCAACTGCCCTGCTAGCCTGATCTCGCCCACAAGTACTCTCCTCTACTGGCCGAATGGCCCCAAACTGTTCTCTACTGCCAGCCTAGTGGCCCCCAACTACACTTCCTTGTCAACGTGATTACCCCCAACTGCCCTCCCCTACCATACTGGTTGCCCCTAAGTGCCCTCTCCTGAAGGCCTGATCACCACCAACTGACAGCCATCTTGTGGTGGCCATCTTGTAATGACATAGGAGCAGCCTTCTTGTGATGATGTGAGGGCAGAAGGGCATGAGGGCCGCCTAGGCTATTATTAGTATAGATTATGACCTTTGTTTTGAAGTCTATTTTGTCTGATATGAGTATTGCTATTCCAGTTTTATTTCCCTTCCATTTGCATGGAATATATTTTTTTTTATCTTTTCACCCCTAATCTGTGTATATCTTATATTCTGAGGTGGGTCTCTTAAAAGAGCATATATAACAATCATTTTTTTCTTATCCATTCAGTCACCCAATGTCTTTTGACTGGAGCATTCAGTCCATTTACATTTAATGTTATTATTGATAGGTATTTATTTCTTGAATTTTTTATTTCTATATGCATATCATCCTCTCTCTCTCTTTCTTCCTCTCTCTCTATCTCTTCTTAAAACAGTCCCTTTTTTTTGGCCTGGAAAGCTTTTTACTTCACTTTCAATTTTATTTTTTTCATTTATTAATGCATCACATGTGTACATATCTTCCCATTGCCCCCCCACTCCTATACATTCTCTCACCCCCCAGAGTCTTGAGTCCATTAGTTATGATTATATGCATACATACAAGTCCTTCGATTGTTCTCTTAACTACCCCACCTCTCCATAATCTTTCTGCTGTAATTTCACAGCCTGTTTGATACTTTACTGCTTCTGTATCTATCGTTTTGTTCATCAGTTTATAATGTGCTTTACCATCCATAAATGAGTGAGATCATGTGGTATTTTCCTTCCATTGACTGGTTATTTCACTTAGCATAATGCTCTCCAGCTCCATCCAGGTTGCTGCAAATGGTAAGAATTCCTTATTTTTATGACAGCATAGAATTCCATTGTGTAGATGTACGATGATTTTCTGATCCAGCCATCTGCTGATGGGCTCGTGAGCTGATTACAAATCTTAGCTATTGAAAAATTGTGCTGTTATGAACATACGGGTGCATACATCCTTTCTGACTGATGTTTCCAGCTTCATGGGATATATTCCAGGGAGTGGGATTACTGGGTCAAATGGGAGATCCATTTTCAGTCTTTTGAGAAAACTCCATACTGTTCTCCACAGTGGCTGCACCAGTCTGTGTTTTCACCAGCAGTGCATGAAGGTTCCTTTTTCTCTGCATCCTCACCAACACTTGTCATTTGTTGGTTTGTTAATGATAGCCATTGTGACAGGTGTGAGGTGGTATTGCATTGTCATCTTGATTTGCAATTCTCAGATAATTAATGACTTTGAGAATGTTTACATGTGTCTCATAGCCTTACTTCTGTCTTTCTTTGAAAAGATTCTATTTGGGATGGTTGCCCATTTTATTATTGGATCATTTATCTTCCTTTTATTAAGTTGTATAAGTCGGCTGTAGATGTTGGAGATTAAACCTTTATCAGTGATAACATTTGCTAATATGTTCTCCCATACAGTGGGCTTTCTTGTTGTTTTGTTGATGGTTTCTTTTGCTGTGCAAAAGCTTTTAATTTTGATATAGTCCCATTTGTTTATTTTCTCCTTAGTTTCCATTGCCCTAGGAGCAGTATCAGTAAAGAAGGTCCTTCAGCATATGTCTGAGATTTTGCTGCCTATGGATTCCTCTAATATTTTTATGGTTTCCCATCTTATGTTTAAGTCTTTTATCCATTTTGAGTTTACTTTTGTGTATTGTGCAAGATGGTGGTCTACTTTCATTTTTTTGCATGTATCTATCCAATTTTCCCAACATCATTTTTTTAAACAGACTGTGTTGACTCCATTATATGTTCATGCCTCCTTTGTCAAATATTAATTAAACATAGTAGTTTGGGTCAATATTTGGATTCTCTGTTCTATTCCATTGGTCTATATGCCTGTTCTTGTGCCAGTACCAGGCTGTTTTGAGAACAGTGAATTTGTAGTACAACTTAAAATCTGGTATTGAGATCACACCTAATTTATTCTTCTTTTCAGCATCACTGTGGCTATAAGGGATATTTTTTCTATTCCAGATGAATTTTTGGGAAGTTCTTTTTAGATCTATGAAATATGAGGTTGGTATTTTAATAGGGAGTGCATTGAATATATAGATTGTTTTGGGTAGTATGGACATTTTGATGATATTGATTCTACCAATCCATGAACACAGTATGTTCTTCCACCTGTTTACATCTTCCTCCATCTCTTTTTTCAGTGTGCTGTAGTTTTCTGCATATAGGTCTTATACCTCCTTAGTTAAGTTTATTCCTAGGTATGTTAATTTTTTTGGTTTGTTGGTAAATGAGATTGCTTTCTTAGTCTCTATTTCTATAAGTTCACTATTAGTGTATAGAAATGCCATAGATTTCTTGGCATTAATTGTGTATCCTGCTACATTTCCGAATTTACTTATTAAGTCTATTAGGTTTTTGATGGAGTCTTTTGGGTTTTTTATGTACAGTATCATGTCATCTGCAAAAAAGACAGCTTTACTTCTTTGTTTCTAATTTGGATGCCTTTTATTTCTTCTTGTCTAATTGCAATGACTAGTACTTCCAGAACTATGTCAAACAGGAGTGGTGAGAGTGGGCATCCCTGTCTTGTTCCTGTTCTTAGGGGAAATGGTTTTAGTGTTTACCCATTGAGTAAGATTTAGCTGTGAGTTTATCATATATGGCTTTTATGATGTTGAGGTATGATCCTTCTATTCTCACCATGCTGAGAGTTTTTATCAAGAAAGGGTGTTGGATTTTGTCAAATGTTTTTCTGCATCAATTGATATGACTATGATTTTTATCACTCAATTTGTTTATGTGATGTATCACGTTTATTTATTTGTGGATATTATACCATCCTTGCATCCCCAAGATAAATCCTACTTGGTAATGGTGTATGATCTTTCTGATGTACTGCTGGATCTGATTAGATTGAATTTTGTTCAGGATTTGGCATCTATGTTCATGAGGGATATTGGCCTGTAATTCTCTTTAATGGTGTTGTCTTTATCTGGTTTTGATATTAGGGTGATGCTGGCTTCATAGAAGGAGCTAGGAAGTGTTCCTTCTTCTTGCATTTTTTGGAATAGTCTGAGGATAGCTTTTAATTCTTCCTTAAATTTTTGGTAAAACTCCTCTGTGAAGCCATGTGGCCCCAGGCTTTTGTTTGCTGGAAGCTTTTTGATGACTGCTTCAATTTCTTCCATAGTTATTGGACTATTGAGATGTTTAGATTCTTCCTGATTGAGTTTTGGAAGGTTATATTTTTCTAGGTATATATCCATTTCCTCCATGTTGTCCAGTTTGTTGGAATATAGTTGTTCATAGTATATTTTTAACATTCTTTTGTATTTCTGTAGGGTGTATTGTTATTTCACATCTATCACTTCTGATTTTATTTGCATCATCTCTCTTTGCTTCTTGGTGAGCCTGGCTAGAGATTCTTCAATGTTGTTTATCCTTTTAAAGAACCAGTTCTTTGTTTTGTTGATTTTTATATTTTTTCTTTGTTCTCCATGTCGTTTATCTCCACTCTGATCCTAATTATTTCTTGCCTTTCTGCTTACACTGGGCTTTTTTTGTTGCTCTCTTCCTCTTTTGATTTTTAGGGTTAGGTAATTTATTACCATTGTTTCCTGTTTTTTGCAGTAGGCTTGTAGGGCTATGAACATACCTCCCAAGACCACTTTTGCTGTGTCCCATAGATTTTTTATTGTTGTGTTTTCATTGTCATTTGTTGACATGATGTTTTTTATTTCTTCCTTGATCTCTCTGGTTACTCAATCATTGTTTAATATCATTCTGTTTAGTCTCCATGTGTTTGAAATCTTTGTATTGTTTTTATTGAATTTGATTTCTAGTTTTATGTCACTGTAATCTTAGAAGATGCTGGATATAATTTATATCTTCTTGAATTTTAAGGGACTTTGCCTATGACCCAATATATGGTCTGTATGTGAAAATGACCCATGTTCACTTGAGAAGCATGTATGTTCTGGGGCTTGGGGTGAAATGTTCTGAATATATTGATTAAATCCATCTGTTCTAGTGAGACCTTTAAGATGGAAGTTTCTATTGACATTTTGCTGAGAGTTTTTATCAAGAAAGGGTGTTGTATTTTGTCAAATGCTTTTTCTGCATCAGTTGATATGACTGTGATTTTTATCACTCAATATGTTTATGTCATGTATCACATTTATTGATGTGCAGATATTGTACCATCTTTTTATTCCTGGGATGAATCCTACTTCTTCATGGTGTATGCTCTTTCTGATGTACTGCTGGATCCGATTTGGTAGAATTTTGTTGAGGATTTTGGCATCTATGTTCATGAGAGATATTGACCTATAATTCTCTCTCTTTGTTTTATATTCATCTGGTTTTGATATTAGGGTCATGCTGGCTTCATAGAAGGTGTTTTGAAGTGTTCCTTCCTTTTGAATATTTTTGCATAGTCTGAGGAAGATAAGTTTTAATTCTTCCTTGAATGTTTGGTAAAACTCTCATGTGTAGCCATATAGTCCCAGGCTTTTGTTTGTTCAAGCTTTTTTATGAGTGCATCAATTTCTTTCGTAGTTATTGGATTATTGAGATGTTTAAATTCTTCTTCATTGAGTTTTGGAAGGTTATATTTTTCAAGGAATATGTCCATTTCTTGCAGATTGTGCAGGGTGTTGGAATAGAGTTGTTCATAGTATTTTTTAACAATCCCTTTTATATCGGTGAGATCTGTTGTTATTTCTCCTCTTTCATTTCTGATTTTGGTTATTTCGGTCTTCTCTCTTTGCTTCTTGGTGAGCCTGGCTAGAGGTCCATCAATCTCATTTATTCTTTCAAAGAACCAACTCTTGGTTTTGTTGATCTTTTGAATTGTTTCTTTGGTCTCCACGTTGTTTATTTCTGCTCTGATCTTTACTATTTTCTTTCTTCTGCATACATTGGGCTTTTCTTGTTGCTCTTTATCTACCTCTTTTAGTTGTAGGGTTAGGAAATATATTACCATTGTTTCCTGTTTTTTACAGTACACTTGTAGAGCTATGAACTTCCCTCTCAAGACTGCTTTCACTGTGTCCCATAAATTTTGTATTATTGTGTTGCCATTGTCATTTGTTGCCATGATGTTTTTTATTTCTTCCTTGATCTGTCTGGTTACCCAGTTATTGTTTAATAGCCTGCTGTTTAGTCTCCATGTGTTTGATTTCTTTGTATTATTTTTATTGTAGTTGATTTCCGGATTTATGCCACTGTAATCTGAGAAAATGCTTGATATGATTTCTATCTTCTTGAATTTGAAGAGACTTTTCTTATGACCCAACATATGATCTATCTTTGAAAATGACCCATGCGCACTGGAGAAGAATGTATATTCTGTGGCTTTGGGGTGAAATGTTCTGAAGATGTAAATTAATTCCATCTGGTCTAGTGAGTCATTTAGAATTGATGTTTCTTTGCTAATTTTTTGTTTAGAGGATTTGTCCAGTCGTGACAGTGGAATATTAAAGTTGCCTACTAAGATTGTATTGCTGTCAATCTGTCTCTTAATATCCTCCAGGAGTATTTTTATGTATTTAGGGGCTCCTATATTGGGTGCGTATATGTTTACCAGAGTTAATTCATCTTGTTGGATTGTTCCCTTTAGTAATATGAAGTGGCCTTCTTTATCTCTAGTTATGTCCTTCACTTTGAGACTAATTTGTCACACATAAGTGTTGCAAACCCAGCTTTTTTTTTCATTTCCATTTGCCTGAAATACCATCTTCCATCCCTTCACCCTCAATCTGTGTGCATCTCTTTTTCTGAGGTGGGATTCTTGCAGACAGCAGATATATGGATCATGTTTTTTCATCCAGGCAGTTACCCTATGTCTTTTGATTGGAGCATTTAATCCGTTTACACTTAAAGTTATTATTAATAGGTACTTATCTGTCTCCATTTTTAGTCTTTACCCCCGAGTTCCTTCTTCACTTCCTATTTCTTTTTATTACAGCAGAATCTTTAACATTTCTTGCATTGCTGGTTTGGTGGCAATATATTTACTTAGTCCTTTTTTGTCTGTGAAGCTCCTGATTTCACCTTCAGTTTTGATTGAAATACTTGCAGGGTACAGTATTCTTGGATTCAGACCCTTCCTTTGCATTACTTTGTATATTTCATTCCATTCCCTTCTGGCCTAATGAGTTTCTGTTGAGAAATCAGTTGCTAGTCTTATGGGGGTTCCTTTGTAGGTAACTATGTTTCTCTCTGGTCGCTTTTAGATTCTTACCTTGTTATTGGTGTTTGCCAATTTAATTATAATGTGCCTTGGTGTTGGTTTTTTGGGGTTCATTTTGCTTGGGACTTTATGAGCTTCTTGGATTTGTGTGGTTTTTTCTTTCCTATATTGGGGAAGTTTTCTGTCATTATTTCTTCAAACAGTTTTTCTATTCCTTGCTCAGTTTCCACTCTTTCTGGAACCCCAATTATGCAGATGTTGTTTTATTTTGTGTTATCCCAAAGTTCTGTTAGTCTCTCCTCCTGCTTTTGAATTTTTTTTTCTAGAAGCTGCTGTACTTGGGTATTTTTTCCTACCTTGTCTTCTAGCTCACTGATGCAGTCCTCTGCTTTTTCTAGTCTACTTTTGATGCTTTCTATTGAGTTCTTTATAGCTGTGATGTCATTTTTCATTTCTTCTTGATTGTTCTTCATTTCTTCTTGCTTCTTCTTCCTTTCCTCTTGGCTCTTCCTCACATTGTAGATTTTGTCTTCCATTCTTTTCAGCCACCTTATGATTATTTCTCTGAACTCTTTTCCTGGCAGGCTTATTTCTGCTTCTATTTCATTTACTTCCTTTTCTGGTGATACCTGCTTTTCTGTCTCATGCGGGCTGTTTCTACATCTGCCCATGTTCTTTCTTCTCTGAGTGTCTGGTTATGTAGTTCTCTCTCCTACAATGATTCCAAGGCACAAACTACAACAGAACCAGGTACAACACCTGAGGCACTGAACAGAAATGTATTCATGGTGTTAATAACCACAAATAAGGTAACCAACAATGAAAGACAATTTAGGGCTAAGTAGAGAAAGAAGGAGAAAAAGATGAGGAAAAAAGAAAAGAAAGAAGTGCCAAAATCAAATTGGGAGAAGGGAGAAAATAAATAAATAAATAATAAAATAAAATAATAAAAAAAATGAAGAAGAAGAAGAAAAGAGAAAGAAAAAAAGTCAGAGAGAAAATAAAGAGACTAAGAGAGAAAAGGGGAGATGTGAGGAGAAAATTCCAATAGAACAGCCACTAATCCCAACAAATGCCAGCAACAAGTACCTGGAGATTAATACAAACTACAAATAACAACCAATATCAAGGAAGGCAAGGGAAAAGAGAAGTAAAAAACAAACCAAAACAAAGAAAGAAAAAGCAAAATAAAAAAAGAAGAATTTGCAAAAACCATCTCACAAAAATGTACAAAAATTTGATATAATCACCATTCAGGCAAACAGCAACAAAAGCACATAGAGAAAAACAACTTTTTGGATAGTGAAGTCAAGAAGAGAGAGGTTTGTATGGACTTGGAGTAGTGGATTTGAAATTAGATATATAAGTGGGGTGAAATTTTAACCAGGTAAAGAGAAAGAATAGGGAGAATCTAAAGTTGGAAAAGAGAAAGAGAAACAAGACAATAAAATGGGGAAAGTTAGGAAGAGAGTGTTGGCATAAATGTAGAGTTGAGAGAGAGTAAAACTATGCTAAAGGAAAGATGAAAATAGAACGTAGAACTCTAATCCCAAAGTAAAATAAAGAGAAAACAAAATGACATTTATTTTTTTTCAAAAAGGTAAAATAGTTGTAGTAATAATACTAGTTGAAAAGAAAAATTAATAATTAAAAAGGTAAAATCAATTGAGAAGAAAATAAAAATATAGTTTTTAATTAAAATATGCAAAAATAAAAAGAAAAGAAAAGAAAAGAAAAAGGAAAAAAATAGAATGGGCAGTAGTGGAGGTCATTCACTTCCACTATTGTTCTGTTTGGCACTCCTGTTTTCCAGTCGGTAGGGTATTGTAGTTCTCTGTGTTTCGCTGCTGAGGTGTGTCTTAATCTCTTTATTCTTTTGTGATTATGCTAGAGTCAATTTGTGAGTCATCCACTGGGTGGCAGTGTTTCAGAATTGACCTCTGAGACTAAGCACAGGACCTCTCTAGCCTATGCTTAGATCCTACTACTCTGTGGTTCTCAATATTGGTTTGTGTGGATTTTACAGTGTCCGGGCTGCTCAAATGTACACTGTAATAACTCCCAGGCCGTCCTTCTGCCTCAGATCAAACTGAGTTGTTTTCTAGAGCTCCCCTCTGTTAATAGCTCCAAGAGTCCCCTTCCACATTTAGGCATCATGCCCTGTCCCACCTCCGCGGACCTCTCCAGAAGCAGCTTTCCCACAGTCCAGCTCCCACAGTGTGTGCATCTCTGTTCTGCGAGATAGGAGACCTCACCTTATCCCAGGCGAAATCTGACCTTTCCTTGTGACATGTGGAGCTCCTCTGAGTTTGTGTGTCTGTGCCAATTGGAGAGCTGTGTTCTGGGTCCCTCAGCTGTTTGGTAGGTGCTGCAGCTGTAGCTTTCAGACCGCGGTAGACATCCACTTCCCTCTGCAAGTTGGCGTGGTCTCCACTTTCGCGCTGGTGACTCCGGGAGACAAAATCCCCATGGCAATGGGGGCTGTCTGGTCAGGGGAGCCCCGTCCAGCAGTCCCCCACCTTCTCCTGGAGGATAACTGACTCTTAACTTGCCAACAATCACTCCCAGTGCGACTCTCAGCTGCTCTCTCTCCGCCTGCCCAGCGACAAGGTTCCAGACAAGTCTGTCTATTCTGCTGCCATTTTTTTTCCTGTAGTCCCATTTTAGCTCTCTTTGTGTTTACTTCTATGTATTGCATAGAACTATTATATCTCTCAATATTTGTGGGATAGTCTTTTGTAGAAAGTGTCTTGAGGAGTACAGTGATGTAGTCTCTTTGTTCACCTGAGCTGGATTCTCTAGGAATGCCTCTGGTTGGACTCTCCTGTTGTAATTGGGAATTGATTGTTGATGCCCCGTGTTTGAGAGGAATCTCCCCTCTGAATTGCTATCAGTGAAGTCCAAGTCCAGTGTCACTGTACCAGCTGTCCTGTGCTCAGGGACTTCTTAGCCCAGAATCTGTGTCTGCCTTGAGTCTCATCACACTTTGCTTGACCCTGTTCTGAGCTGTACTTCCTTCCTCCACAGAGCTGGTACCACAGGTGTCACCTGAAGGTGCTTGGGGTCCCACTGGCTTTTGCCTAGCTAAGCAGTCTGGAATGGTGTCTACTGTGGGGATCCAAAGTGCTGATTCTTATTAATTAGGTCAGGCAATTCAAATCTCCTTTGCCTGAAGACTGATTGCATCAATTCTGTAGTATCCTAAAGCAATTGTACACAGGTGGGGTGAGAGATTTTCCAATAGAGTTGGACAGTTATTGGGCTATTTTTTTAATCTCAATCTCTGAACAGGCCTTAGAAACTTCACAGGGTGGGGCAAGGGATTTTCCTATAGGGTGGGTCAACTGTCTTTCTCCCAGGCAAAAATGGCAGGATAGCAAATGTCTGCTTGAGAAAGATGATCTCTGCAGCATGATGGAATGACTCAGCACAGGAAACCAGGATGTCTACCTTCTGAGCTCTAATCCCAGATACCCAACTCTGTCTTATGTTTATACAGCTCCAGTCCACTCTGCCAGAGCCAAAGGTGAATGACTTCACTCAAAATGCTAAGCAGGTACCTGCCTTTCTAGTTTTCTCTCCCTGGCAAACCGTAACCCTGTTGTTTTTCACAGCTAGATGTTATGTGAGAACCTTTCTCAGTTCTGGTGCTTTCTGATGGGGTTGGGGGGTCATCTGGAAATTACCTCAGAATTATCAGTGGCAACACCTCACAGTTGATATATCTATCCAGAACTTTAGCTGCTATCTGTGGAGCCTGGTCATCCCTTTCTCACCTCTACCCTTCCTACCAGTCCCTATGAGAGCTCTGCTTTTCATCTTTCATTATCAGGGTCCTCTCCATCTAGTTTTCAATAAATTTTTCAGAGTGGTTCTTCTGTATGTTTCAATTTGATCATGGTAGCATGTCTATGAACTTCCACTTACTCTGCTTCCATTTTTAATATCTATTAGACAGTAATTTTATTGTAAGTCTTGAAATCTGATAGCTTAAAACCCCCAAGTTTATACATTCTTTTTCAATAATGCTTTGATTCTTCTAGGTCATTTGTATTTCCATGTAAATTTTAGAACGAGTTTTTTTAATTTCTTCAAAAAGCCATATTTGTATTTTGATCGGGACTGCATGAATTGATCAATCAGTTTAGAAAAAGTTGATGTCTTTTTTAAAAATATTTTTTATTATTGATTTCAGAGAAGGTAGAGGGAGAGAGAGATAGGAACATCAATGATGAGATACAGTCATTTATCAACTGCCTTCTGTATGTCCCAAACTGGGGATCGAGCTTGAAACCCTGGCTAGGAATCGAACTGTGACCACTTGGTTCATAGATCAATGCTTAACCACTGTACCATGCCAACTGGGCAAGAGTTAATGTCTTAATAATATTGAGTCTTCAAATCAACAAATATTTATATTAATTTTATTCTTCTTCAATCATTCTTAGCAAGTTGTGTGGTTTGCAGTGAAAAAATATTGTAGTTGTTAAATTATAGATTTCCCCTCTTACAGTCCTAAATTTCTTAATGCTACCATATAATGCTTTAGATTTCATTTCCAAATATTTGTGATAGTTTATGGAAATATAGTTGATTTTTCATATAGTGGATTTTGTATACTCTGATATTGCTGGATTCACTTACTACTAGTTTTGATATTTATTTTGCAGGTCCCTTATAATTTCTGTAAATGAAGATAGAGTATGTGTAATATAGATATAACATATCCTATTTAATTAAAGGATAATATGCAAATAGACCAAACCTCCGTTACACCCAAAGCCATGCCCACCAGACATGCCCACCAGCCAATCAGAGTGAGTATGCAAATTAACCCAACCAAGATGGCTATGGCCACAATGAGAGCAGGAGGGAGGCTTGGGTTGCCCCTAGTCATGGAGGAAGCCAAGCAATCTACACACCCTGGCAACAAAGTTCCAGGGTGTGTAGATTGCTTGGCTGTATGAGCAAAAGACTTGGCTCCACTCTAGACTACAAAGTTTCAACTGTAGAAGATAATAAACCCCAGATACCAGGGCCTCCACTTGGGTCGCCAGGGGGTGTGGCTGGCCTGCAAACCACTACCAGCCTCTCGCCCAGGCCACCCCATGCCCCAAAAGAACACCAACCCTGATCCAGGACACCCTGCAGGGCAAATCAGCTGGCCCTACCTATGTACCAGGCCTCTATCCTATCTAATAAAAGAATAATATGCAGACTCACCATCACTTCAACACACGATAACTTCTCCCATGTGGTCAAAAGATCCTGCCCCCATGTGGACACAAGTTGGCCACTGCAAGATGACCAGCAGGAAAGGGCAGTTAGAAGGACCAGGCCTGCAAGGGAGGGAAGTTAGGAGTGACCAGGCCCACAGGAAAGGGCAGTTAGGGGCAAACAGACTGGCAGGGGAACAGGCTTCAATTAGGCTGGTAGGGGAGTGGTTAGGGGATGATCAGGCTGGCAGGCAGAAGCAGTAAGGGACAATCAGGAAGGCTGGCAAGTGAGCAGTTGGGAACCAGCAGTCCTGGATTGTGAGACAGATGTCCGACTGCCCATTTAGGCCTGATCCAGGTAGGATCCAGGTAAGATCAGGCCTAAATGGGCAGTCGGATATTTCTCAAGGGGTCCCAGATGGGAGAGGGAGCAAGCTAGGCTGAAGGACATCCCCCTCACCCCTATGCTCAAATTTCATGCACTGGGCCTCTAGTATTATATATAATACATTCCTTACTTCATTAACAATGCCCTCCAGGGCAATTTTGAGCAGAAATGGTGAGAAGAGAACTGTTCTTTTGTTTCTGATTTTAGGGTAAAATTGTTAAATATTTCACCATTATATATAATACTAGAGGCCTGGTGCATGAAATTTATGCCTGGGGACAGGAGGTCCCTCAGCCCAGCCTGCACCCTCTCCAATCAAGGACCCCTCAGGGGATGTCCAACCGCCTCTTGCATTCCAGGACCTCTGGGTCCTAACTGCTCACCTACCTGCCTGCCTAATTACATCTAAGCTCTCTGCCTGCCTGCCTCATTACCGCTAACCACATATGCTTGCCTGTTGATCACCTCTAATTGCTCTCCTATCAGCCTGATTGCCTCTTACTGCTGGTGATTGCCTAATTGCCTCTGCCTTGCCCCACATCCAGGACTAAAATTCCCTCCTTTGTCCAGTTGCAGGCACTGGGAACCTGGGCTTCCCTCCCTCTGGCTAGCTGCAGGCACCCAGGACCTGGGTCAGCCACAGCTGCAATGAACCATGGGCAGGTAGCTTCACATGGGACACAGCCACAAATGCAGACACCCAGGAATGTAGGGTGGGTGGCTTGTCCGTCTCCTGGGCTGCAGCCACAGCCACTGGCACTTGGGACCACAGGGTAGGCCACTTGTTTCTCTTCCAGACTGCAGGAGCAGCTACTGGCACCCAGGACTGTGGCGACTATGGAGCATGCAGATTGTTCCTCTCCCAGGCAACAGGCACAGGTGCAGCACTGGCACCCAGGACCATGGGGCAGGTGGCTTTTCCTCTTCCAGGCTATAGCCCCACCTGCTGGTGCCCAGGAATGCAGGGTAGGCGGCTTGCCCCTTTCCCAGGCTGCACATACACTGGCACCCAGGACTGCATAGTGGGTGGTTTATCCCTCTCCTGGGCCCTGCAGCCTGGCTGGTCCCATTCCTATCTCATGAACTCATTTGTGCCTGGATAGTCCTGATTCCTCTCTCCCCATTCTGAGTGTCTGAGCCATTATGGCATTATGGCATGAGGGCATGATGAACATTTGCATATTAGCTCTTTATTATATAGGATTAGCTAAAGGATATTTGTTGATATACTTTATGAGAAAAAGGACCTTTTCTTCTATTCTTATTTATCTGATTTTTTTTTCTTATATCATGAATGGGTGTTGAAAGTTTTCATGTTGTTGTTTTTTTGTCCCCATATCTTTTAAGACAATCATATAAACTTCTCCTTTAAGTATTGTGCAATGAAATACATTGACTCTTTTTTATTAATTAGTGTATTTTCCCCCTATTGCCCTCCCCACCCCCCAGTACATGCATGCCCTCATCTGTGCCCCCCACCCGCCTTCCCCCATTGCCCTGTAGTCACTGGCTATGCCTACACACACATGCATACTAGTCCTTCGGTTGATCTCCTATAGGTCCCTCCTCCCCAACTTCCCCTGCCTTCCCACTGTAGCACGACAGTCTGTTCATTGCTTCTTTGCCTCTGCATCTGCTCCCCTCCCCAAGCCCCCTTATTTTTATCTTTAAAAACATCTTGCCCCTGTAGACTAGAAATAAACCCACCAGAACAAAAGAAAAATGATTGAGTCCCAATTTCAATGTCCAAACAGTTCCTTATGTGTACATGTCATCAGTGGTATCTGAATACTGGACAAATGGTGGTGATGCCAGTCCAACCCTCTCTGGTTTGGTCCTGGGCATCCTGTAGCAATGCTCAGCTGCTAACTGCTCATATGGCAAGGTGTCATCAGCGTCTTCCATCTCTGGACTGTTTCTCCCCTTGCCTTCGTGTTTGGCGCAGACCTGTCAGTTCCTCTCTGTTACAGGAGTCCACTTGGTCTTGGAGTTGTTTTCTGAAAGTATAGAAACATATTCTCGACCAAGAGTTAATAAAGGAATCTTTTCTATAAAATTGACTTGGGGTCCTTTTTATTTTTGCCTACCCGTTTTTCCTTTGGCTTATTTTGACAGCATGTGTGTTTTTCATGGGTGTCTTGCTATTAGCATTACAAATGGAAATTAATTTTCTAAAGTGAAAATTTTCTAGATGTAATTTACTTACCAGATATTTTTCCTTACATGCTATTATCCTACTCCCCCCTCCCTTTTTTATTGATTAATGGAGAATTTGGTAACATTTTTAATGCAATCTTAATAATTTTAAATTTTAAATTTTAAATTTTTGCACACAAATATGCCTGTTTTCTGTTCATTACATATTAAGCAATTTTACCATGAGATGAGCTATCACCACTTCTGAGGGCAGTCTCCTGCCCCCCTGGCTACCTCGCTTCCCATTCTCAGCACAGATTGGGACCCAGATAACAGACAGAAACATGCCAACAGCAGCTGCCCTATATGTAAATTCAGCCTAGCACTAGGAATGCTCAGTGCCAACTCAATGCAAATAAACCTTTCCACTAATAGATACAGGGTAATCTAATATTGTTGGTAGAGTATTAAATTTGACATAAAAGAGTTATCAAGTTTTTGGATTAATTTAAATTGGCGAACTAAAATAAGGGAACACCCAAGAAAATTTAAGTGTATTGGACAAAAAGCTGTTTCTAAAGTATTAATTAAAATTTCTATTCATGGCTCATCTCATGGTAAAATTGCTTAATACATTGTCTCTTGAATGATAAACCAACTTTTCATTCCTAAAATAAACTCCACATAGTACATGTATTTTTAAAAATATTTTATACATTAGTGTTATTATTAGATAGTTTAAACACTGTATAAATTTTAACATTTAAAATCTCTTAAGTATAATTTCATTTATTAAATTTGTTTTAATTGTAATTAAATATTTAAGGGGTATTATATTGCTTATTTTTATTTAAAAATATATACATATTTATATTTTTGGATATGATTATATAGTATATTGTTAAGAATTTTGCATATGTTCATGAGACATATTGGTCCATAATTTTCTTTTTTTGAAATGTTTCTGGTGTTCTCATGAGACAAATTATTTCTTTTTCTTTTTGTACCCATTTTGTGCAAGTTGATAAATTATGTACTTCCAGGAACTTTTCAGTTTTACTTAAATTGTTTAAATCATTGCCATAAAGTAGTTCAAAATATTTTCTTGTTATCATTTCAATATCTGTAGAATCTTTGGTGCAGTCTACTATTTCATCTGGATATTGGTACTCTGTGTCTTCCCTCTCTCCCCTCAACTCCTTTGATTAATTTTTTTGGTGATTAAGATTGTTATTAATGTTTGTGAAAAAACAAGCTTTAGTTTTGTGTATTTTCACTAGTATCTGTTTTTTTTCTAACTTTAGATATATTACATTTGGACCATTTCCAGTTATATTTCTAATTGTAGCCCTGCTTCCACTTGTAACTTTTTTCCATAATCAATACATAAATCATGACAACTTTCATAATGCAAAAGTCTTTTCATTTCCATCTTAATTCCCTTTCCTTCTCTACCATTATCTTATACTCCCTCCAACTTTCTGAACTCTCCTTAGTCACAATGGCTTCCATGCTGTTCCTCAAATACTTCAAGCATACTCTCCTCTCAGGCCTGGTGTTTACTGTTGCTCAAGTATTTATTAAAAATTAACCTCCTCTGACAAATTAAGAAGAGAAGGTACTTTCTTAATCAGAAAAGTGGTACCTACTCAAAACCTTCATCAAACATCATACATAAAGGTGAAATAGTAAATACTTTTTTTCCAAATTAGGTTTGAGAGAAAAGTATATGCTAATACTTCTTTAATTTAATATTTTATTAGAAGTCTTAATAAGGTAAGAAAAGTTATAAAATTTATTAAGATTAAAAGGGAAAGATAAAACTGTTATTAGTCACAAATCATGACTGTGCACATCAAACATAAAAAAATTACAGATAACCCATTAGAATTAAAAAAATAAAGTACTAAGATATCAAGACACATTATGTATATTTATTTCTATAAATCATTATAATACATTTTAATATTAATATAATGGCAAAAACGGCTATAGGGCAAAAAATATAATTACTGTAAGATCTCTACACAGAACATTTTAAAACATTGAGATAAATTAAAGACTATCTAAATAGAGGTGTTTATTATGCTCTTGATTGAAAGAGTCAGTAGTGTAGACATATGCCCAAATTAACCAATATTTCCAGAGCAATACTAATGAAAATATCAGTAGAATTTTAGAGTGAAAATTAAAAGAGTATACTAAAATTTAAATGGAAATGTAAAGGATAGCCTCAATAATCATGAAAAAGATCAATGTTTGAAGCACTTCCATTACCAGATATTAAGGTTTATTATAAAGCTATAATTATTTAGACAGCCCAGTAATCATGCAAAGATAAATAAACAAGTGGAAGAATAAGACACAAAAGAACATTCAGAAATGGACCCACATATTCAGCCATTTGATTTATTGGAAGGATGACTGCAAAGAATGGTCATTCTAATAAATGGTGCTGGGCCAAGTAGATATCCATATAGAAAAACTTATATTAACTCCTACTTTACAACATTTTCAAAAGTCCATTTTTGGTAAATTTAAGTCTAATTGTGAATGATAAAACAATAAATTTATGTAAGATTAAATAAGAGAATATCCTGATAAGAATAGACTCTGTGAAGATTTTTTTTTGAACAGACAAATCAGACATCATCAAGCAAAAAAAAAATCCCTTTAAATAAAGAATTAAAATAAGAATGCCTTTCATTAAAAGACTATCAAAAATTAAAGGATCTGAAACCGGTTTTGCTCAGTGGATAGAGCGGACTGAAAGGTCCCAGGTTTGATTCCAGTCAAGGGCATGTATCTTGGTTGCGGGCACATCCCCAGTGGGGGGTGTGCAGGCGGCGGCTGATTGATGTCTCTCTCTCATCAATGTTTCTAACTCTCTATCCCTCTCCTTTCCTCTCTATAAAAAAATCAATGTAAAGAGGTGCATGGTGTGTGAGTGAGGACAGTTAGAGCTCACAGAAGTCTGGAACTGGTGGAACAGGCTCTACTAGGCAAAGATCCTCTGCTACCACCCCAAGAACTCCCAGGTTGGGGAGTGGGGCTCTGGCATGGAAATCACACCATCTTTAAGGGGATACAGTGGTGACTAGGAACTCAGCCTCACCATCACCCAGACTGGCCTTGGATGCCACTCTGCACCCACACATTTAGCTGCACATCAGTAGGATCTCCCAAGATATTTCAGCCATGGACTCTGGGACCCCTGCAGTGATTTACAAAGCCACATAACACTGCTCTAGGATGATTCTGTGAGTCACATGCCAGTGGGACCTCATAGACAGCCTTCACTCCAGGAGCTGCCAACAGGCACCCAGGACCCAGGCTACTTCCCTCCAGCCCTGGCTTCATCAAGAAGAACATCTAGAAGACATCCAGTCTAATTAGTATATTACCTTTATATTATTATAGATATGGGTCTTTTGGGTTCATCTTGTTTGGGACTCTCTGTGCTACCTGGACTTGTGTGACTCTTTTCATTCCCAAATCAGGAAAGCTTTATGCTATTTATTCAAATAGGTTTTCTATTCCTGAGCACATCCACACCTTGCATCATTAGGTTAGGACTGAGCTGCATAGTCAGACAACGTGTGAAGAGACTCAATCCATGAACAGGACAATAACGTTCAAACCACAACTACGTTAGAAGAACCCAAATAACTCAAGTAGAAGGCTTTCTTAGAACACCCAGGTCAGGAGATCTGAGAGACTGCATACTGGGTCCAACAAAACACCTTCTACAAAGGACCAGCTCCAAAAAATCTGTATGGCATAGCAGTTTGATCTAAGACATAGAAATAAATACAAGGGGACAGCAAAAAATGTGGAGACAAAGAAACAACCCCCAAAGGAAAGAAAATAAGAAATCCCCCGCCCAAAAAAAATCTAAATGAAATAGAGGCAAGTAATTTGTCAGATAAAAAATTAAAAGTAATGGTTATAAGGATGCTCAAACATCTGACTGGAATTACAAGCAACTCAATGAAAATCATAAAGAGCTAAGTGAAAAATACACCAACAGGTAAAAAACAAAAGTAAATAAACAATGACATAGCTGCATTAAAAAAAAAAAACACCCTGGAAGGTTTCAAGAATCTGAGAACAGAATTAGTGAGTTAGAAGACAAAGTAGAAAAAAGGCACCAAAAAGGAAAAATAATGAAAAAGCAAGAGAAGAGTTTAAGGAAGCTTTGAGCAACAAGAAATGAAAACATTTTTAAGCAAGGAACAGAAAACCTATTTGAAAAAATAACATAAGGATTTGTCTGAGTTTCGCAGACAAAGGAAAATAAAAAGAGCTAAAGGAGTTTACCACCAAACCAGCTGTGGGGATGCATAGGTCATTTCTGCTAGGAACTGGACCTTCATGGATGCCAGGTATAAGAGGGAAAAGACAGAGGAAATTGTGAATATACCATGTAGCCATTGCTACCAAGGAGCCAACAGACAAAGCAATTCAGCAAAGTAGCCTTACAAAGCCACACAAAGCAGTCTTTGCTAATTCAATAGCAACTACAGGAGCCATTGAAAACAGTGGCCTGACCAAACAGCCACTCACTGGCTGGTCAGTAACACATCTTTATACTAATTCAGAAAAAAAGACACTTCTTGCCATATAGTGACATTAATATTTAGGTTATAGAAAGATACACCTGCCCAGTTGTGTCTTTGCTTTTGTACCTGCATATGGCAAATTGGCCTTGAAAACTTTGGTTAGGATTCCCACACTCAGATTGGCCCTGAACATTCAGAGTACTTGGGACAGGGCCTCCACACTCCACCTCTTAACTCAGATGGTTTTTATGGGGTACCCTGGCCCATATGCCAGCACCTTAAGCATAGTCTACAACAGCAATATAAACTACATGTTTAGACCAGTATTCCAGCCTCAATAACAACACTCACAAATACCTAGTGCCATGCTCCTGACAGTTTACCCCACCAAACTTGGAGAGGGTCACAGGACAGGGCTTGTATGGCCTGTATTTCCCTATCTCTTTAGGACACTAGTTACATTGTTAGGGCTGGATTAAGGGATATGAGTGTAACTTATAGTTGTACCCATTTCCCAAGGGGAAAGGAGGGCTATCCATGGACTTTCTCGAGTAACAGTCAATGACAAGGTCTATACACCCTGTTTCCTTTCTGCCAAGGAAGAAGGCTTTGGGTCACAAAGGTTCATCTGTTGCTTTTACTTGCACATTTAGTGTCTGAGGATATCTCCATATGGTCTAGCTTAATCTTTAGGTTAGGTGGGTCCACCCCTAGGTGGAGCTCACATTTCCTGTGCCCCCCATGGGATAATTGCCTTCTAGTCACTGTTACTTATGGCATCATGGTAACTATGTAGTTAAGCCTATAAAGATAGTCCAGTTGTCTATTCTAATAGCCAAAGGGCTACTTTGCCCAGTATCTGAATTGAATTATATAGCTCATCAGTATTCAAATGAACAGTTACAGCAGTCCATGTAGCTGGGTTCCCTCTACTAGATTCATCCATATACCACATGGTCTCTGGGAGGGGTAGGATATCCTCTTGGAATGGATTAAGGAGTATCTCCATCATAGGAGTTTCATTCCTTGACAGAGTCTCTTAAGTCACAGGACCCAACAGAGTTTTCAGTTCCTGTGATAGAGGGTTGGTACTCACTGCTGCTCTCTGTTCCAAATTGTCCCCTATTTTGCTAAAGTTGGGGATTGTGCCACTCCTGACATAGGCATGGTTCTACAGGCCTGCAAGGAAGCACACATGACTGCCACCTGTTTCTCAACAAGAGAGTATTGGCTCCCAGTTTCCCAAAACCTGATGGTTACCCTTCTCCACCTACTTGAATGACTGCCCTTTAGGCAGCTAGGTATCCTCTACTTCTGGGTTCAACCTCATGTTGTCCCTTCTAAGACACGTGGCCATAATAACAGTGTGAAGTGGGGAATGGACACTCACTAATATCCCAAAAGACCAACATAGGTCTGTAGACTATATAGGTATACAACAACTGCTGGAAGCTGCTTTCAAATCTGCAAGAGAGTTAGAGGTTAGCACAACATCATTAACACAATGGAACATTAGCACCATGGCCACCCCAGACAGCTAAATCCCGTGTCATCAAACCATGATAAATGATAGGGCCATGCACACATCCCTGAGGGAAGATGTCCAAAACCCACTGTTGACTCTCCCATACAAAAGAAAACTATCCTTGACTCCCTGGAGCCCTGTCCATGGAGAAAAAGGTACCATCCAAGTCCATCACATAGAGCATTGCTCCAATGCCAATGCAGAGCAATCTATGCAATCCTCTATACTGGCACCATGAAGTGTAGTGAGGGAGTTACTCAAGTCAGTTCTCTGCTAACTAGGTCAGTCTCTAGGTGTCTTCAGGCTAGCTCCTGACTATACCAGAGAACTTTCAAGGCTGTACGCAGCAGCAGATGGTCTTAATCTTCTCCAGTTACAATCCCTTCTGTACAGTCTCCCTAAGATATACTCTAGTATGAGAAAGAGTTGCCTACCTTACATGGACAGCTCAGACCCATACTTATCTACATGAGCAACTGGGTCTGCACATCTATCTGGGCCACTGCAACCTCCAGTCCACATCAGCAAGTTCAACATGTGGCTTTCAGGACTCCTTAAATGGGTATCTCGACCAGTTCCTCAGTCCAGATCGGTCCTGGAAGTGCTCCAGCCAGGGGAAGTGCCTTCCCTCTGCACTTTCTGGAATCATGGTTTCACTTGTAACTGCATCCCTCAGGAGGCCAACAGCATGTCACTGGGTTGCTGAACTACTTTCTCCCTTTTTTATTTTTTATTTTTTGGGGGGAAGGGAGGACTCTAGAAGCTTTATTGTTTATTTTTAAATATTCATTGTTGAGATTATTACAGATGTCCCTCTTTTTTCTCCCATTGCCTCCCTCCACCTGGTTCCCACCCCACCCCAGGCATTTGCCATCCTATTGTCTGTGTCCTTAGGTAATGCATATATGCTTATAAGACCTTTGTTTAATCTATTCACTCCCCTACACATGTCCCTTCTCTCTGAGAATCATCAGTCGGTTCCATTTCCATGCCTCTGATTCTATTTTATTAACCAGATTATTCCATTCATTAGATTTCTCATTTGTTTATTTTGAATTTTAGATTCAATTGCTGATAGTGATGTATTTGTTGCCATTTTGCTGTTTATATTTATTTTATCTTTTTCTTCTTCCTCTTCTAAAAAAATACCCTTAAACATTTCATATAATACTGGTTTGGTGGTGATGAATTCCTTTAGCTTTTTCTTGTCTGTGAAGCACTTTATCTGACATTCAATTCTAAATGATAGCTTTGCTGGGTAGAGTAATCTTGGTTACTCTACCAAGAATCTTTGCTATTCATCACTTTGAATGTTTTTTGCCTCTTCCTTCTGCCCTGAAAAGTTTCTGTTGAAAAATCAGCTTACAGTCGTATAGGCACCCTCTTGTAGGTAATTAACTGCTTTTGCCTTGCTGCTTTTAAGATTCTCTCTTTGTATTTAACACCTGGAATTTTAATTATGATATGTATTAGTGTGGTCCTCTTTGTGGTCCTCTTTTTGCTCCTCTTGTTTGAGGTTCTCTAAGATTCTTGGACTTGTAAGTCTATTTCTTTTATAGGGAAAGTTTTCTGTAATTTCTTCAAATAGGTTTTCAGTATTTTGCTCTCTCTCCCTCTTCTGCCACCCCCATATTTTGGATGTTTGTACTCTTGAAGTTGTCTCAGAGGATCATTACACTTTCTTCATATTTTTTTATTCTTTTTTTCTTTTTGCTTTTCTGATTGGGTTTTTTTTTGCTTCCTTGTATTCCAAATCATTGATTTGATTCTCAGAATTCTCTACTCTACTGTTGAACCCCTGTAAATTATCCTTTATTTTAGTTAGTATATGCTTAATTTCTGACTGGTCTTTTTTCATATCTTTGACATTTTCATTAAGATCTTTGAAAGTCTCATGAAGATCCTTGAGTAACCTTATAACCATCATTTGAACTCTGTATCCAGTAGTTTGCTTGCTTCCATTTCTTTAATTTGTAACATGTTTCTTTGTCTTCACATTTTGGCTGCTTACCTCTGTTTGTTTCTATGTATTAGGTATTGTGTTATATCTCCTGGAATTTTTAAAATGGCCTTGTATAATAGGGATTCTGAAGGGCCCTCTCTTCCCCCACCCCCAGCCCAGTTACCTGAACTGGGCACTCAGTGTGATCCTGTGTGATCCTTGTGTATAGTCTTGTACTTGAGCCTTGATTGCTATTGGAATCACTGGGAGGAGTTTATCTTCAAACAATTGGCTGTGAGGACATGCTGCAACTAAAGTGGGAGTGCTGCTGTGCAGGAGGTGAGGTCCAACTGTGAATCAAGGCAGGCTGGTGCTAGTGCCAGATCTTTGGCATTTTATTGATAGATTTGGGGCATGCTGTGACCAGCTGAAGCTTGTTTGAGAAATTTTAGCTAAGTCTGAAGCCTGATGCCATTCATATGGAAAAGCTGCTGCAAACAGCTTGGGTGGGCTTTCAATTTGGGTGGGTTGATATCTCAGGGAGTACCCTGCATAGAACAAACATTGTGCTCCAGTCTGATTGAGATCCAGATATGGCTGACAGTCAGCCCTGTGATAGCAGAGGTCCAAGCACAGGAACAGTGACCCTTCTGAGCATTCCCTTCTGGAGAAAGCTGCTCCCAAGTTCCTGCCCTATGTCAATCAGGTTCCTCCCCATATGTGTCTGGGTCCCCTAGCAGTGGAGCTCAGAAGAAGCAGGACTAAGTAACTTTGTGTGTAGGCCTTTAAGAGGAACACCTGAGATTCCAGCAGCCTCCTTGTCATAGCCACAATCCCCACTGGTTTTTATGTCCCAAAGTTATAGGTACTTCTTTTCCTAGGCCTAGAACTCTGAGCTAGAGGTCTAGTGTGGAACTGGGACTCCTTGCCTCCTCATGGATTGCTGCAATATTTTGTGGCAAGGGTTCAGGATCTGAAGAAGGGGCTGATGTACAAATGAAAACACTAGACAAGAAATATGATTTTAAAAGACATGGGGGCCAGCTGGAGACCTCTCTCTTGGAGAGGCAGACTGAAACCTGGCCTTGTCAGCTTTTTATTCAATTTTAGATACACATCTTGCCCTCAGTAAAGCATGGCAAACAGGTAACAGACAGCCTGTCTCTAAGGTCAATAAAGATCAGTAAAGACCAATAAGGTTCAGTAAACCTTTGAGGCTACTTGGTCAGGAAATTGCTTTGAGCCACCACTATCTCAACAGAACAATGGTGCATGGTATTAGCCCTGACAACACCTAAGGTTCATCAGCCTTTCATGTTCCTTGGCCCACTCTCATGATAGTATTGGCACTGGATGGCTTCCTGCAATTGATAACCTCCACAGAAACTATCTCCTTCCCTGTTTAAAAAAGAGCATACTTGGGCAATGAAACAGCCTGTTTCATTTCCCTGCGCCTCCACTTTGCCTACCAGTCTCAATGTGATTTCTTCTTTACTTTTTTAGTTGTAGGACCTCCATACAGTCAGCTTTCAGGTGGTTCTGAATGATGGTTGTTCTGTATTTTAGTTGTAATTTTGATGTTTAGGGTAATTTAAATATCAGCAATATTTATTCTAATACAGATTATTTAGAACAAAATGATAATGATGGACAAGCTTTAATATCATTTAGCTGTCTCTAAAGACAACAATTGAAAGTGACAACTATTTAATCTTACTTTTTGCAGCATAATTTTTAAAGTGGAATTTTTGATCACTGATCCAATTTAAATCTTGTTAAAAGGCAAGAAAACATGTCATCAGAAATAATTCTTCTGCCACGCCTTATATTAAAGTAAAGTCTGAGGGGGTCCATAAAAGAGGACATATGTAATACTTTCAACAATAAAGAATTATAAATAAAAATAAATTCAAGGCCTTTCACAAATCTTTGAAAAGCATTTGGGAATCAGAGCATCATTATTAAAAAAAAAAAAAATTTCCCCTAGGGAGAGAGCACAGACAGCACTCTCCTCTTCAGACCCTGGCTTCTGATTGCTAAGCCCAGAACATAGGATCACACAATTGGAGACATCCTGAGAGACTGCAGGGGAAGGGTGTTTTTCTGGATCTGGGGGATTGGAACGCAGAGTAACCACCAAAGAATCAGCTCTGGGTCAACCCATCCCCACAAACCTGTATTGAGAACGACAGAGTAGCAGGACCTAAGCACAGGCTAGAGAGGTCCTGTGCTTAGTCTCAGAGGTCAATTTCCAAACACTGCCACCCAGTGGATGACTCACAAATTGACTCTCGCACAATCACAAAAGAATAAAGAGATTAAGATACACCTCAGCAGTGGAACACAGGGAACTGCAATACCTTACCGACTGGGAAACAGGAGTGCCAAACAGAACAATAGTGGAAGTGAATGACCTCCAATACTGCCCATTCTATTTTTTTTTCATATTTTAACTAAAAAACTATGTTTTTCTTTTCTCCTCAATTGATTTTACCTTTTTAATTATTACATTTTTGTTTTCAACTAGTATTATTACTACTACTATTTTACCTTTTTGAAAAAAAACACAAGTGTCATTTTGTTTTCTCTTTATTTTACTTTGGGATTAGAGTTCTACATTCTATTTTCATCATTCCTTTAGCATAATTTTACTGTCTCTCAACTCTACCTTTATGTCAACACTCTCTTCCTAATTTTCCCCATTTTGTTGTCTTGTTTCTCTTTCCCTTTTCCAACTTTAGATTCTCCCTATTCTTTCTCTTTACCTGGTTAAAATTTCACCCCACTTATATATCTGATTTCAAATCCACTACTCCAAGTCCATACAAACCTCTCTCTTCTTGTCTTCACTATCCAAACAATTGTTTTTCTCTATGTTCTTTTGTTGTTATTTGCCTGAACAGTGATTATATCGATTTTTATACTTTTTTGTGAGATTGTATTTCTTATTCTACTTATTTTATTTTGATTTTTTGTTTGCTCTGCTTTGGTTTGTTTTTTAACTCTCTTTTCACTTGCCTCCCTTGATATTGGTTGTTATTTGTAGTTTGTATTAATCTCCAGAAACTTGTTGCCAGCATTTCTTAAGATTAGCGACTGTTCTATTGGAGTTTCCTCCTCACATCTAAAACATGATCCCCTTTTCTCTCTTGTTCTCTTTCTTTTTTCTCTGACTTTTTTCTCTTTCTCTTTTCTTCTTCTTCTTTTCTTTTATTTTCTTTTATATTATTTTTTATTACTTTTTTTCTCCCTTCTCTCGATTTGATTTTGGCAATTCTTTCTTCTCTTTTTTCTTCATTTTTATGTTCTTATTTCTCTACTTATCCCTATTTGTTTTTATTGGTGGTAACCTTATTTGTGGTTATTAACATCATGAATAAATTTCTGTTCAGATACTTGTGTGTTGCACCTTGTCATGTTGTAGTTTCTGCCTTTAAATCAACGTAGGAGAAAGAACTAAATAACCAGACACCCAAAGAAGAAAGACGATGGGCAGATGAAGTGCACATATGACAGAAAAGCAGGTATCACCAGAAAAGGAAGTAAATGAAATAGATGAAGAAATAGAACTGCCAGAGAAAGAGTTCAGAAAAATGGTCATAAGGTGGCTGAAAAGAATGAAAGACAAAATTGACAATGTGAGTAAGAGCCAAGAGGAAATAAAGAAGAGCCAAGAGGAAATGAAGAAGAAGCAAGAAGATATGAAGAATAGTCAAGAAGAAATGAAAATTGACATCACTGCTATAAAGCACTCAATAGAAAGCATCAAAGGTAGACTAGAAGAAACAGAGGACTGCATAAGTGAGCTAGAAGACACTTTAGGAAAATATACCCAAGAACAGAAGCTTCTAGGAAAAAAATTCAAAAGCAAGAGGAGAGCCTAAGGGAACTTTGGGATAGCACAAAACAAAACAACATCTGCATAATTGGGGTTCCGGAAAGAGTGGAAACTGAGCAAAGATTAGAAAACCTGTTTGAAGAAATTATTACAGAAAACTTCCCCAATATAAGAAAGAAAAAACCCACACAAATCCAAAAAGCTCACAGAGTCCCAAGCAAAATGAACCCCAAAAAACCAACACCAAGGCATGTTATAAATAAAATGGCAAACACCAATGACAAAGTAAGAATCGTAAAAGCAGCCAGAGAGAAATAGATAGTTACCTACAAAGGAACCTCAAAAAGACTAGCTACTGATTTCTCAACAGAAACTCATCAGGCCAGAAGGGAATAGAATGAAATATACAAAGTCATGCAAAGGAAGGGTATGAATCCAAGAATACCATACCCAGGAGGCTTTCAATCAAAATTGAAGGTGAAATCAGAAGCTTCACAGACAAAAGAGGACTAAGGGAATATATTACCACCTAACCAGCAATGCAATAAATATTAAAGGGTCTGCTGTAAAAAAAAAATAGGAAGTGAAGAAGGAACTGAGCAGGAAATAAAAATGGTGACAGATAAATACCTATCAATAATAACTTTAAATGTAAAAGGATTAATGCTCCAATCCAAAGACATAGGGTAACCGATTGGATAAGAAAACATGATCTATATATCTGCTGTCTACAAGAAACCCACCTCAGAAAAAGAGATGCACACAGATTGAGGGTGAAGGGATAGAAGATGGTATTTCAGGCAAATGGAAGTGGAAAAAAAAACTGGGGTTGCAATACCTATATCTGTCAAATTAGATTTCAAAGTGAAGGACATAAGAAGAGATAAAAAAGGTCACTTCATAATACTAAAGGGAACAATTCGACAAGAAGAATTAACTCTGGTAAACCCAATATAGGACCACCTAAATAAATAAAAAAAAACACTCCAAGAGGATATCAAGGGAGAGATTGACAGTAATACAACCATAGCAGGAAACATTAATACCCCACTGTCACCACTGGACAAATCCTCTAAACAAAAAATCAGGAAAGAAACCAATCCTAAATGACTCACAAGACCAGATGGAATTAATTGACATCTTCAGAACATTTCACCCCAAAGCCACAGAAGATACATTCTTCTCCAGTGCATATGGGTCATTTTCAAAGATAGACCATATGTTGGAATATATGAAAAGTCTCTTCAAATACAAGAAGATAAAAATTATATCAATCATTTTCTCAGACCACAGTGTCATAAAACTGAAAATCAACTCAAATAAAAACAATACAATGAAATCAAACACATGGAGACTAAACAGCATGCTATTAAACAATGACTGGGTAACCAGAGAGATCAAGGAAGAAATAAAAAACATCATGGCAACAAATGACAATGACAACACAACAATAAAAAATTTATGAAACACAGTAAAAGCAGTCTTGAGGGGGAAGTTCATAGCTCTACAAGTCTACTGCAAAAAACAGGAAACAATGGTAATAAATTTCCTAACCCTACAACTAAAAGAGCTAGAAAGAGAGCAACAAGAAAAGCCCAAAGTACGCAGAAGGAAGAAAATAGTAAAGATCAGAGCACAAATAAACAACATGGAGACCAAGGAAACAATTCAAAAGATTAACAAAACCAGGAGCTGGTTCTTTGAAAGGATAAAAAAGATTGATGGACCTCTAGCCAGGCTCACCAAGAAGCAAAGAGAGAAGACCCAAATAAACAAAATCAGAAATGAAAGAGGAGAAATAGCAACAGGCCCCAGCGAAATACAAAGGATTGTTATAAAATACTATGAACAACTCTATTGCAACAAATTGGACAACTTCCAAGACATGGACATATTCCTAGAAAAATATAACCTTCCAAAACTCATTCAGAAAGAATCTAAACAACTCAATAGTCCCATAACTATGGAAGAAATTGAAGCATTCATCAAAAAGCTTCCAGCAAACAAAGGCTTGGGACCAGATGGCTACACAGGAGAGTTTTACCAAACATTCAAGGCAGAATTAAAACTTATCCTCCTCGGACTATTCAAAAATATTCAAGAAGAAGGAGCACTTCCAAACACCTTCTATGAAGGCAGCATTACCCTAATATGAAAACCAGATAAAGAAAACACAAGGAAAGAGAATTATAGGTTAATATCTCTCATGAACATAGATGCCAAAATTCTCCACTAAATTCTAGCAAATCAGGTCCAGCAGCACATCAGAAAGATTATACACTATGACCAAGTAGGATTCATCCCAGGAATGCAAGGATGGTACAATATCGGAAAATCAATAAACGTGATACATCACATGAACACATTGAGAGATAAAAATCACATAGTCATATAAATTGATGTAGAAAATGCATTTGACAAAATACAACACTCTTTCTTGACAAAAACTCGCAGCAAGGTATGAAAAGAAGGATCATACCTCAACATCATAAAAGCCATATATAATAAACCCACAGCTGACATCATATTCAATGGGCAAAACTAAAACCATTTCCCCTAACAACAGGAACAAGACAGGGATGCCCACTCTCACCTCTCCTGTTAGACATAGTTCTGGAAGTATTAGCCATTGCAATTAGACAAGAAGAAGAAATAGAAGGCACCCAAATTGGAAACAAGAAGTAAAGTTCTCCTTATTTGCAGATGACATGATACTGTACATAAAAAAAAACCATAGGATTTCATCCCAAAACTAATTGACTTAATAAAGGAATTTGGCAATGTAGCGGGATACAAAATTAATGCCAAGTAATCTGTGGCATTTCTATAAACTAATAGTGAAATTAGAGAAAGAGAAACTAAAAAAGCAATCCCATTTACCATTGCACCAAAAAATGAAGATACCTAGGAATAAACCTAACTAAAGAGGTAAAAGACCTGTATGTAGAAAACTACAGGACACTGAAAAAAGAGATAGAGGAAGATGTTAACAGGTGGAAGAGCATACCATGCTCATGGATTGGGAGAATCAACATCATTAAAATATACATACTGCCCAACGCAATCTATAGATTCAATCCACTACCCATTAAAGTACCAGTGACCTATTTCAGAGACCAAGAATTAATTCTTCATAGATTCATCTGGAACAAAAAAAGACCACGAATAGCCACAGCAATTCTGAGAAAGAAGAATAAAGTAGGTGGGATCTCAATACCAGATTTCAAGCTATATTACAAAGCAACTGTTCTCACAATAGCCTAGTTCTGGCACAAAAACAGATATATAGACCAATGAAATAGAAAAGAGAACCCACATATCTACCCAAACCACTATGCTCAACTAATATTTGACAAAGGATGCATGAACATTCAATGGAGCCAAGATAGCCTCTTCAATAACTGGTGTTGGGAAAATTGGACAGATACATGCAAAAAAATGAAACTGGACCACCAACTTACACCAAATACAAAAATAAACTCAAAATGGATACAGGACTTAAACATTAGACAGGAAACAATAAAAATTCTAGAGGAATCCACGGGCAGCTCAATCTCAGACATAGGCTGAAAGAACTTCTTCACTGATATTGCACCAAGGGCAATGGAAGCTAAAGAAAACATAAACAAATGGGACTCCATCAAAATTAAAAGCTTTTGCACAGCAAAAGAAACCATCAACAAAACAACAAGAAAGACCACTGTATGGGAGAACATATTTGCAAATGTTATCACTGATAAAGGGTTAATCTCCAACATCTACAGCCAACTTATACAACTTAATAAAAGGAAGATCAACGATCCTAGAAAAAAAAATGGCCAATGGACCTAAATAGAACCTTTTCAAAAGATGACAGAAGAAAGGCCAAGAGACACATGAAAACATGTTCAAAGTCACTAATTATCCATGAGATGCAAATCAAATAAATGACAAATATTGTATAAATGACAAATATTGTATAAAAATGACAAATATTGTATAAAAACATAATAAATGACAAATATTATATAAATTTATAAATTACAAATATTGTATAAATGACAAATATTGTATAAAAATTTATAAATGACAAATATTGTATAAAAACATAATAAAAGAGAATTTAAAGGAATAAACTGGTTTTATAAAGTGTATTTACCTACTCATTACACTCTTAATGCTACACTTTATCCCTAAACTGAACGTAACTTAACTAATCTTCACTGAACTTAATTGCTACTGGTCTTTGCATTTTTGGCCGATTTCAATAAAAACGTGTCCAACGAAGTTTGCCTCTTCCTCCCTTTCAGAATGTTTCTGAAATGGGTGAGGCAAGTTTCATTGAACAGCTCCGATGTACGACCAGTAGCAACTTTTTCGGAGTATTTCTTTTCCACGAAGGATGACACCCTCTCCCACATTCCTAAGGTCTCCTTTATCTCACTTGTAGAGATCTCCTCTACCTCTGGCTCCTCCTCGAAACCAATTTCTTGGAGAACCTCCGCATGTTGCTGAGACTGCAACTCTTGTAACTCCTCAGTGGTGAGTTCCAGAGAGTGCTCCTTGACAAGCTCATTCACGTCTCTCTCATCCACCTCCAGGCCCATGGATTTTCCCAGAGACACTATCTCCTTCTCCACTGGCACTTCGGGTTCAAATTCTTCAAAGGTCCTTTCGGCTACGGCCTCAGGCCACAGCTTCTTCCATGCAGAGGTCAAAGTCCTCGTTGTAAGACCCAGCTAGGCCTGATCAATAATGCTGAGGCATATCACGATGTTAAAGTGGTTCTTCCAGAACTCTCGAAAGGTGAGGTTTGTGTTCTCTGTCACCTCAAAGCAGCGCCCGAACAGGTGCTTGATGTACAGCTTTTTAAAATTAGAAATCACCTCCTGATCCATGGGCTGCAGGATAGGAGTGGTGTTGGGAGGTAGGTAGACAACCTTTATAAACTTGACCTCTTCAAGGAGTTCATCTTCGAGGTTCGGTGGGTGAGCAGGAGCATTGTCGAGGACGAGGAGGGCTTGCATGGTTAGGTTGTTTTCCTGTAGATATTTCCTAACAGAAGGGCTGAAAACCAGGTTTACCCACTCCACAAAGAACTGCCTGGTGACCCATGCCTTCGTGTTTGCCCTCCACATAACTTGCAGTTTATCTTTTAAAATCTTATGCGACTTAAAGACTCTGGGGTTTTCCGAATGGTATAGGAGCAGAGGCTTGATCTTGCAGTCGCCACTCACATTGGCACACAGTGCGAGAGTTAGCCTATCCTTCATGGGTTTGTGGCCTGGCATCGCCTTCTCCTCTGCCATTATATAAGTCCTATTCGGCATCTTCTTCCAGAAAAGCCCTGTCTCGTCACAGTTGAAGACTTGCTGGGGGATATATCCTTTGGCTTCTATCAGTTCGGAAAAAGTTTTGAGGTAATCCCTCAGCTGCCTTCACATCCAAACTTGCTGCCTCACCATGCCTGACGATGGAGTGAATGCCGGACCTTTTCCTGAAGTTATCAAACCAGCCTCTACTGGCTTTAAATGAGTCTTTCAATGCTTCGTCCGTGGAAGTGCGCGGGGTCTGCTCCAGAAAATCACTGTAAATTGCTTCTCGCATATGATGCCCTGTGTTAATGTATCTCCTTTAAGCTGCTTCTCCGTCACCCACACCATCAGTAGATTATCCATCTTTTCATTGAGAGAACTATGGAGCTTAGAAATTATTGTAACACCCTTAGCTGTTACCCTTTATCAACTCCTTCTGTTTAAGCACAGTGCATATCATTGAAGTACTACACCCATATTGCCTCGCCAAGTCAACCACTCGCACACCTTGCTCATATTTTTCTATGATTTCACCCTTTAATTCAATAGACATCATCCTCTTCTGAACACTGACCTTTCCACTCGCTTTCTTCGGACCCATGGTTATAAAAAGAAATGTGATAAAGTATGTAAATGCACAAAAGATGCTTCAACAACGAGGTAAACAAGCACACTGACTGAGGCGTGGGAAACTGAGATGCTTGAGTCGCGGTAAATTGCTGGGTCATGTGCAACCGCTGATCAGCGCGATTACTGGTATCTCAAATGTTGCTCGTATTTCAAAGCAAGAAATCGCTCGCTTAACGGCTCGTATCTCAAAAATCTCGTATGTTAGGGCACTCGTTATCTCGAGGTACCACTGTACTATTTATCAGTGGTTTGAAAAGATCAGATATGAATTTTAGAAAGATCCTTTGTGTTGCATTGCAGTGAGTGACTAAGTGGTCCAGGCCAAAACTAGGTGCAAAGATATGAGTTAGGGAACTGAGATTTTTATAATAGTTAGGGAAAGACATATCTGTGGCCTGGGGGTAAAGGTAAGGGGAAGGTTGGAAGTGATAATTGGCTTGATAATTGAATGAATGTGTGGCTGGATGAGGAAAATAAATCATAGGTGAGTTTAAAAGTATGGAGAAAGAAAATGAGGTGAGTTTAATTTTAGTCCTTTTGAATTTGAAACGCTTGTGGTCACCCAACTGAGGCTGTCTAGCAAAAAGCAGGCAAGCAAAGTTGTTTATGTACAAGCACTTAGCAACTAGTTATTTTATTAAGACAATCTCTGGACAAGGAGATAGAATTCTCTCAACAAAGACATGTGTTATGTATGCTGTTTGAGCTGGGACATCAGTGTTTTCCAGCTTTAGGAGTGTCTCAGCACCCAAAGCAGTCCCCACAGGCCTTAAACTGAACTTAGAGCACTGAACAAGTTGCTGAGGGAGAAGCATGAAACATCCAGAAGAGCAAAAGAGGAAACCAAAGGTACTTTAAATCTCTTCTTTATTATTAATCTACATGAAATTATCCAGAAAGCACCAGGTTTCCCATGTAGTAAATAAACAAATTTTGTGACCATCTCAAGAACACTACAGTTAAGAACATGGTCTTTTGAACAAATAATTCTGGTTTATAATTTTAGTTATGCCATTTGCTTTGTGACCTTAGGGAGCTCCATCTCTCTAAGCCTCAATTTCTTTATCTGCAAATGAGCTAAAACTATGCAGTTAGGTATAAAAATATCTACCTCATCATATTGTTGTATGAATTAAATGAAATAATAACTATAAAGGCTTAGCAAATTTTCATTTCTGGCAAATAGTAAGTCTAGTAATTATTGCAGCTGCAATAGTTGTTATTATGAGATATCCTCTTCAAATATCCTCTTCTCCTCCCCATCCTGCCCGCCCCTATTTATTATGGCAACTAGGGGTAAAAAATAACAATGAAGTGAATAGCCATATTCATGCACACAGGTGTGCACAGATCATGTGTCTACATATTTATTGGTAATAACAGAAGACTTCGTTATTTCTTGCTTTAAAATCAGAGCCATGCTGTTCTATGGAAATATAGAAGAGAAATGCATCCTGTTGCTAAGTGATATGCTCATATAATTACTGAAAAACAGATGGCTGCTCTATAGTAGACAGGTAATTGCCTTGAAATGGATTTGAAGATTCAAAATTATGATAGAGTGTATTGTTACATGATAGCGATTCATTAAGGCAGTTCATGGCTCATTATTATTTTAAAAATCACATTGAAAACAGCATGCTATTTCCACTTTTAAGCTAATAAGAAGCCCCTGCTTGCTTTAGTATTGTGCCAAGCTTTGGAGAAAAAAAAAAAAACAAAACAAAACCACTTATTATGCTTTATTTTTCTTCTAAGGAAGGAGTTCAGCATTTGAAAAGTCCAATATACATCAACATTATAGAACACTATTATTCTTTTATATATCTCTCTTCTTTTGTACTCAGTACCTTCTTTTTCCACTTTGCCCCCATATACTCCAAAGTACCACAAAAATTTAGAAATGAGTACATTTTACACACTTGCTGATTACAACATAAGTTGGAACACCTTTGTAGAGAAATTCACTGAGATGCAATATGGCTCCAGTAACATAGGCATCTGGGAAATGTTGGACTGTATAATTCTCTGTGACTGTTTAACTCTTCTAGGCCTCAGGCTTGGTTGAATACCCAGAAAACCAAAATGCTGCCCAAAGATAAACTCCATGCTCCTGGAAGGAGGTTAAAAAATGTATAAAGTGTGATAACTGCCTAATGTTATTACACTATTAACTTCTGAATGCATTGTTCTTTCTGGTTCTCTATGTGACTACCCACCATATGGTTTTAATGTTAACCCTCTATAAAAAGAAGCCCTCGCCTGGGATGGGTGTGAATTCTTCATGTCTGGCCACCACTGGAAGCAGAGGCTTTGCCTGTATATGTAATTCTCTCCTATTAAAGCTCTTTTGAATTTGTGTCAGTTATTCAAAATCAATCCTGAATTTATACTTTTGGGGCTTTCTCCCAATAATTGGTGCTGTGAACAGAATTTCAAATAACCCACTAAACCTAGGGGGAATATGGGGTCAAAACAAGAGAAAATCCGAGGTTGGACAAGTACTCATGCTTTGGGCCAACTGACACAAGCACTGGAGTCTTGGGGACTAGATTGTGTGTGTGAGGATGCCCTGAAAATGTCCATCAGATAGCAGAGTTATGGAAGAGGCTGAAGAGAGATAAAGAAAGGAAATATGGTAAGGTTATGTATGGTGGCCACTATAGCCTGGTTTTTCCTTGTGCTGGAGGGTTTTTGGGAAAAGGCATTAGAACTGGCCACTAGGAATCATTATTTGGAGGAGGACTTTCAATTAGAAAGGGAAATCTACCTGACATAGAAGGCTACTACTGAAGGACTCTCACAACATCTATGTGAGAGTGATGAGAAGGTAGAAACCTTAGCCTGCAGGGTAGCAAAACTGTGAGGAAAGCAAATACAGTACTTTTAGGTTTGGACAGTCATGGTCAAGGCAAATTGGGAACACAAAACTTGGGTTATGATCAAGGCAAATTGGTACCCCATGAAGGATTCATCACTCTTGTTCCTCCCATCAGAGGAGGAAGAAGGACCATGATAGAGATACTGGACTTATAAGTATGACTGGTAATGATCACAGAGATTAAGACAGAACAGCTTGAGAGAAACCAAGATGGCGGCATAGGTGAACACCTAAGTTGCTGCCTCACACAACAATTTCAAAACCACAACTAAAAGACAGAACAGACACCATCCAGAACCATGGGAAAGCTGGCTGAGTGAAAATTCTACAACTAGAAGCAAAGAGAGTGACTCACAAAGACTCACAGGAACTGTAAAAAGCTGAGATATGGAGACACACTCATGGAGAGGATGGGCAGAGGAGGGTCTGGCTGGCTTCCTCTAGTGCAGTGGTTCTCAACCTTCCTAATGCCGTGACCCTTTAATAGAATTCTTCATGTTGTGGTGACCCCCCAACCATAAAATTATTTTCATTGCTACTTCATAACTGTAATTTTGCTACTGTTATGAATTGTAATGTAAATATCTGATATGTAGAATGTATTTTCGTTGTTACAAATTGAACATAATTAAAGCATGATGATTAGTCACAAAAACAATATGTAATTGTATATTGTGAAATATTTATTTCTAATTACAAATAAATGAAATTTTATCTTGAATCGTGGTGTAGCATGGGTAAGAGTCTTCATATGACAACAGTAAACTACATTGCTACATTTTGCTACACTAAGGAGCAGTGTGTTGGTTCCTAAGACCATGGGAAATAGGTGTTTTCCAATAGTCTTAGGCGACCCCTGTGAAAGGGTCATTCGACCCCCAAAGGGGTCGCGACCCACAGGTTGAGAACCGCTGCTCTAGTGGGAAGGAAACAGAAAATCCCAACTGCACTGAACCCCAGCTCCAGGCAAGACTCATAGGGGGAGTCTGAAAAGGAAGGAGTGCATGGAAACTTAGGGGACCCACCAAAGACAGAAGTCTGGGGCTTGCAAAAGTGCATGCGAAAGTGCACACACAGAGTGCTCACTGCTGATTGTGCCTGGCTTCCTTTAGCAGGAGAAAAACAGAACCTCACAACAGCACTAAAATCCAGGTCCAACTGCAGTTTCGGGTGAGAGCCTGGGGACCAAGACTCATATGGGTCCCTAGAGTGCAAAAAAAACTCAGGGGAACCAAAAGGCAGAGTTCCGGAAGCTGTCTCATGCACGAGCGAAAGGCAGAGGTCTGGAGGCAAGCCCACATGCCCAGACATAGCTGATCTTCACAACCAAGTCGCTTGGAGGTCAATCCCCCCCAGTAATACCAACAACAATCAAGAATTAACTACAACAAGACTGTACACACAGTTCACAAAGGGGTGCACCAAGAGTGTCCACCTCAGGTAACTGGGGAGGCAGAGCTACTGGGCCACATAGAACAACTAGCACACAAAGTTACTCTACCAACTCAGGGAGGCAGCAAAATATGTAAAGACTAAAGAACAGATCACAAACAAAAGAAATGGAGGAAAACAAACAACTGGATATAGAGTTCAAAACCACGATTATAAGATTTTTTAAGAATTTCCTAGAAAAAATTGGATAAATTTAGCGAGACTCAAAAGGAGATGAAAAAGAACCAACTAGAAATTAAACATACACTGATTGAAATTAAAAAATATATATTATACAGAAACCTAACAGCAGACTAGAGGATCGCAAAAATCAAGTCAAAGATTTGAAATACAAAGAAGAAAAAAAACACTCCACTGGAAAAGCAAAAAGAATAAAAAAATGTGAAGATAGTGTAAGGAGCCTCTGGTACAACTTCAAGCATACCCACATCAGAATTATGGGGGTACCAGAAGAAGAGAGAGAGCAAGATACTGAAAACCTATTTGAAGAAATAATGACTGAAAACTTACCCAACCTGGTGAAAGAAATAGACTTACAAGTCCAGGAAGTGCACAGAACCCCAAACAAAAGGAATCCAAAGAGGACTACACCAAGACACATCATCATTAAAATGCCAAGATCCAAAGACAAAGAGAGAATATTAAAAGCAGCAAGAGAAAAACAGTTAATTACCTACAAGGGAGCACCCATACGATTGTCAGCTGATTTCTCAACAGAAACTATGCTGGCCAGATGGGAGTGATGAATAGCAAGAACCTACAACCAAGATTATTCTACCCATCAAAGCTATCATTCAGAATTTTGAAGGGCAGATAAAGAGCTTCACAAATAAGAAAAAAACTAAAGGAGTTTATCAACACCAAACCAGTATTATATGAAATGCTGAAAGGTATTCTTTAAGAAGAGAAAGAAGAAAATGGTAAAGGTAAACATTATGAACAACAAATACATATCAAGTGAATTGAAAATCTAATGAACAGAATAAAGTGGTGAATATAATAGAATTGGGAGACAGAAAGGGATTGGACTGATAACTCTCAAGGGGAAAGAAGTGAGAGGGTTGCAGGGAGAGACTGGACAAAAATCATACACATATGGATGAGGACAATGGCGGGGGGAAGTTAAGGGTAGAGGGTGGGGTGGGAACCAGGTGGAGGGGAGATTTAGAGGTAAAAAAGAGGAACAATTGTAATAATCTGAACAATAAAGATTTATTAAAAATCTTAAAAAAAAAGAACAGCCACTGTGCAGTGAGTGAACCTGGCACTAGAAAGGAGTCAGTTCACTTCTATGAGGGAATATACAGGTACAGACAGAGAGGGAAGGAGTCTGTAGCAGGCTAGATGCTATACTTGTGGGATTCAGGTGCTGAAGGCCTCCTCCTAACAGGGGAAGGAATACTTAAATTAGCATTGGTTACCACATGACCAACTCTGAGACAGCACCTCTATAGAGCTTTGAACAAAGAACAGGCAGTATTTATGCTGGCATGAATACAGGGGGGACATGCCATAGAGCATGGATGAATGTGGCCAATCTGCCCTTGATGGCAGACCATAGAAGAGCCACAGAAATTGATCAGAGAGTTAGGAATGAAAAATGCTATTTATGCACAGAATTCCTGGCTATCTGATAATAAGCTATTTTCCTCTTGCATGAAAGATATTATACTATAGTTGTCCTCTGACTGTATACTACAGAACCCCTGGTGTTGATCCTGAACTCTATGCTAGTGGATCAAATAGGCCAAGCTATTGCAGACTTAGGAGAAACTGAGAGAACCAGAAGAAGATGGTTGTTTTCTGGCAACCAGCAAGAGGGTTGGGAAGTGTGGAGAAAAGACCCAATCAGGGTCTCCCACTGACAATTGTGTTTGATTTAATAAAATAAGGCATGCCATTAGAGAGAACTGACAAACAGTTAAATGCTGTTTTGGTACAATTATGCCAAAAATTAAAGCCTGATCAGCAGTTTCAGAAGCTGCCCCTAAGAAAGGTCCTCACATAAACCTCTATCTGCTGCCCTTTAATGTGAGGAGCCTGAGCAGCTAGACTATGGAAATGGTGGATATCCCTCTTAAGAATGGTGCAGAGAGGTTGGAGGCCTCATGTAGAGTTAACCATCCATTGGATATTACAAAATAAGCAGAAAGTCTTGGCTCTTGTAGATACTGGAGAAGAATGCACAATGATCTATGGTAATATTCATATGTGTACCAGTTACGTTACTGCTATAGATGGCTATGGGGGTAGTTTCATGAAGGTAAAACAAATCTCACTCTTCATGTAGATTGGTTCATTGCCCTTGATGTCCTATCAAGTATTCATTTTGCCCTGCTTGAGTATATATTGGGCATTGATGTCTTAGCTCAAATAGGCCAAATATTCACAATAGGAGAGTTCTATTTGTGAAGATGAGCAATCAAGCCCATGTTCTGGGGGGAAAGTGAAATGAACACCTGTGAAGCTCCCTTTCCAAGGGGTGGGGTGGGGGTTGCAGAGATGAGCTATATGATTCAAAATCTATATAGAGTGGGCAGAATCCATCCCACTCATAGTCCTTTGAATAGCCCTGTGTGGTCATTCTATAAACCAAACAGATCTTGGCAGATGACTGTGGACTACCAGCATCTCAATAAAGTAGTATCCCCCCAAACTATGATGCAGTTCCTAATACTGCCCAATTATTGAATGAAGTCAATGAATCTCTAGGGACATATCACTTTTTATTAGATCGTGATAATGCCTTCTTCAGTATTTCCACAGACCCTCAAAGCAAAGACCAGCTTGTCTTCGGCTGGAATGAAAAATACTGGATGTTTTAGATGCTAACACAAGGCTACCTGCATAGCCCCACCATCTGTCATGGTTAGGTATTGAACTAGATATCTACACAGAAAGGTGTGTGTCAGGGAGTGGCATTACTTCATTGTATTGATGACACTATGTTAACTGGTAATGTGCTTGCTATTTTACCATTAGGTGTTGGAGAGTCTTCTGGAGCACCTAGAAGGACACCTTAGTCTGCAGCATGTATAAAGCATCATGAAAGCCTCACTAGTGACACTAAGCAATACCCAATTGCTGGAGGATCAGAAATTGGCCAAACCCTGATCCGAGGTGGCCCAGTCCATTACCCTGCACAAGTGATATGCCTACCTGCAGCAATAATGTACTCTATTCAATCCACCAGTCCACTTAGTGCTGAGCTGCATGCCATCCTGGGCCCAGTCACATATATTATTAGTGAAATGCCTGCAGATACTAGCATGGGTTTGTGGACACACACACCATTACAATCTTATATTAAAGAAGGTCAGGCACCAATCCTTGTGACTGCTTGGTGCACTGATGTGTCTTCTAAGAGCAACCTACCCCACTGAACTGCAGTGGCCATACTGCTTAGTACAGATACTATATGGCAGGATGGAGGAAGCCAGCAAAAACAGTCCATTGGCAGAGCTGGGAGTGGCTTGAATGGCACCAGTACATGAACCGAGCCCTATCACTCTGGTGACTGACAGTTGGGTTCTCTACAAAGGCCTCCCCTGGTAAATAGGACAATGGAAAGAGGACAACTGAGGAGCTCATCACTGCCTATTATGGAGAGCTGAAATGTGAAATGAGATTTAGGAACAGACAAGAGGCTTGGAGGTCACAGTGTACCATGAACTGGTACACAGTGTTCTGATTCCTCCAGGATCTAATCACTGTCCAGATCTAATACATGGAGGAAAGTAGTGACTCTCAAGAAGTGGCCTACTGGATATATAGAGAAACTACTCAAAAGGGGTACATACTCTTTGGGAAATTGTGAAACAGATGGGCTGAATGGACTTGGCAACTGGGACCATGTAATGCCATATTGTTGATTGGTTTCACATGACCTAAGGTCAGGTACCAGTCATCTCACCAATACCCATGTTGAGAAGGCCTGGCGGGAATGTATCTTTTTCTCTCCATTGTGAGAGATAACTTCTATGTCATCTTGAATAGATAGCAAGTGCAGGAGCTCCAGCCATGAGATGGCAGGTAGAGTACACCCTTGCCACAGTCTCAAAACTGCCTATACACATTGCTGTGCATTGATACAGCCACTGGCCTGTAGCAGCATATCCTAGTAAGAAAACAACCTAGAAGGCTACCATATAGGGACTAGGCAAATTGTGTGCTATGTAGAGATGGTCCGGAGACATCAACAGTGAATAAGGGATCCATTTAATTGGTCACCAGATACAGGAATGAGCTACTGAGAACAATATAATATTGCATATCCATCTTCCCTATAATCCTAAAGCTGCTGGATTGATTGAGAGGATGAATGGACTTGAAACAGGCTCTGAGAGAAAAACCTACTCTTTAAAGAGGTGGTCAATAGATTTCCAGAAGCTCTGATGCTCTGATGGAACTTAACAGCTACACCAGACAAGCATGTCCTAGTGCACATTATCTCTCTCTTTCTTTAAATATGATTTTTATTGATTTCACAGAAGTAGGGAGAAGGAGAGAGAGTTAGAAACATCAATGATGAGAATCACTGATCAGCAACCTCCTACTGGGGATCAAGCCTGCAACCAGGAATCAAACCTGGGACCCTTCAGTCTGCAGGCTGACACTCTTTATCTCTTGAGCCAAACCAGCTAGGGTTAGTGCACATTAATTCTTAACCAGCAGACCATTGACAGCAATGAGGATTCGGCTAGAGAGTTTAACTGCTGAATGGACTCCACAACTGGGACCATGTAATGCCGTATTGTTGATTGGTTCCACATGACCCAGGGCCAGGTACCAGTCATCTATGAGTATATTAAATATGGCATATCCCCAGATGGATTAGGCTCATTGGAGCCTAAAGAGAGGGACAAAATATTAACTTGCAGATAATTCCTTGGTTATTTCCAGCACTCCCTTATTGGCTGGTGATGCAGAACCCATCAGATCAATGACTAAGAAAAAGTATGCTCTTTGTGGTGATTTGGAGTATTATTATCATTTTTCCCCTTACATTAATGCCACCAACTGCTTCATCCCTGGCTGGTAACTTGGTAAAATATTGAGAACCAAGGCAGAAACCATTCCTAGTCGTGATTCACATTGCAGGTGCCTGTAACTTCTTTGCCTCTTTGGCCATTTCATGAAAGGTAACCTATTAGCCACCTAGGCTCACACATTGGCCAAATTCCAAAATGAGACTGACTGCTGAGTCTGTAGAGAAATGTCTTCTGCAGCCAAAGGCTCCAATGGAAGATCTATCCCACTAACCTTACTGCCTGATGTGCTCTTGCTGGCTGGAGACCTGCAGTGATCACTGTGGCTTTCCTTTTGTCCTGTAATGTAATCACTGCTTTTTTTTCCTTCTCTCTTTCATGAAATAAGATTCTTAGTATTATTACCTATCTTGTCATGTGGGAAGAAGTTAATTGTCCCCATCCAGTCCTGTACCCTGGGATGACAGGGTGGTAATCCCCAGTTACTGTAGTTCTTGCCCATCGTACCTCCTACTGCATTGCTACTTATAATGGAAGTTACTTTAAGGGTACTTCAGGCCCTGTTGATTGATTAAAATAGCCTTAAATGCCACTCAGTGGCTCCAACACCAAATACCTAATAGAACTGGAGCCTACACAGTGCCTGCAGGATAGCTGTGGACATGTGGCACTTATGACTGATCCTATCTACCATACAATTGAACAGGTATATGTATTATAGGATGGCCCCCATACTGTCTGGTTATATCTTGAAGACTCTGAATACTCAACCCCCGCAACCCCCCAGCTAATTGTCTGTCATCCCTATGCTTAAAGGGAAATACAAGCATATCAGATGGTAGATGTATCCTTCATCATTTTTCTCCCCACCTGTAGTCACTTCAGTCTAGAATGGCAGATCATTGTATTAGTTAACTGACCAAGCTCTTAATAATTCTAAGTATGCTATAGATTTTTTTTATATTAAGAAACTATTCAAGTGAGAAAAGCAGTATTGTAGAACCACATGCTATAGATACACTTACTGTTGCCCACAGAGGAACTTACATACTGATAAATACTGATTGTTGAGTATACATTCCTTACAATCATCATAACATATCCCTTGCTCTGACCCAAATGACTAACCAAATCTCAACTACTCAGCAGTTAGGAATTGATCCTCTTTTTCCCCCTTCTTTTAATTTATCTTTATTGTTGCAAGTATTAAAGATGTCCCCCTTGTTTTAGTTTGTTTATTTATTTATTTGTTTGTTTGTTTTCCCATTGACCCCCTCTCCCGCACTTGGTTTCATTCTATATCGCCACCTTGGAAGGGGGTTCTTATAGGCATTATTTTTGTTTATTTGTTAATTATTATGGGCATCTGTGGCATATAGGGTTGCTGTGCCATCCAACTCCAAACCATAATGGGCCTGAGGAAATTTGTGGAAGATATGCATGTGAAATGTAGGGACCCAAATTACATCTGGAGTGGAGAGTAGGGGAACTCACTTAGAAATGCAATATGGTTCTAGCAGCAAAAACACCTGGGAAATGTCAAATTCTTAACTCTTTGTAGCCACAGTCTTGACTGACTACACAGAAAACCAGAACACTGCCCAAAGGTAAATGTCATGCCCCCAGGAAGGACATTAATGAATGTATAAAGTGTGGTAACTCCCAGAAGTTATCTGCTAACTTATGAATGTATTGTTCTTTCTGGTGGTCTATGTGACTACCGCCATATGGTTTTACTAGTAACCCCGTATAAAAAGAGACGCTGTCCTGGAAGGGGTGTGGTTCCTTCCTGGCTGGCCACCAATGGGAGCAGCTGCTTTGCTCTTTTATGTAATTTTCTCCCATTAAAGTTCTTATAAATTTGAATAAGGTTCCATGTCAGTTCTTCAGAATCAATCCTGAATTAAGGCTTTCCCCCAATACCTTTTAAGAAAGCAATATACCTCTGTAAGTCAAGCACAAACTAGTATTTCATTTGACCCTGAATTCTTCCTTCCTTGAAAATTTATCTAAAGAAAATAATTCAGTGGAAGAAAAAAAAAAACTTTGTATAAAGATATTTATTATAATATCTACAATAAAAAAAACTGAAAATAAATTGTCTAATATTAAATGGTAATAATGACAACCCTGTATTAATTCTACATATTATTATATAGCTATTCATATTTGCAAATTCTCCTCAGAAATCTGAACAAAATAAATAATCTTTTAGATGAAATAGTTTGCAAGAATTTCCTTGTTCTAGGTTTATAGCTATATGAAGATTAAATATTTTATATAAAAATGACACAGAAAGAGAAAACAAAAATTAAAATAATGTATTAGGAGAGTGAAATATTTTTCTAATATTTACAATTTTATTTTAATATTACTTTATAATATTTAAAAATTAACAACACAAAGAATTGTTCTGTATGTGGTTAAAATCCAAGATAGCATCATACAAGGAGAGCAAATAAAAAAGCTTTTTCACCTTTAGAATTCAAGAAATCTTGAGAAGTAAATAGTGCCGTTTATTGGTGTTTTATCTCCCTCGTTTTTTTATTGTGAGAGACATTTACAAGTATATTGAGTTTCTATTGCTTATGAATTCAACTACTGCTACTTTTCTACAAATAGCCTTAATCCTTTGTTTGGCTGTCATAGTAACTACCACCAGAATTATGATGCTGCCATCAGAGAATTCAAGAACTAAAATAAAAAGGTTTTCAAAATGCTGGTACACATCTCCCCCTTTTTTAGAGATTGAAAAGATTATATGTAAATATATATAAATATCCATATATAAATTTATAATACTTATAAATTAATATTATAAATATAAAATTTTATATTATATATAAAATCCATTAAACTCTAACTGTGGAGGGGCAAGGACCAGACTGCGTTCCTCCCATAAGGAGTCGAATTAAGGTCAGGGTGACCTCAGGCCTGGAGGCAGTAAAACCAGGAACTGGTGGTTTTAGTACACAAACACCAGGTACCTGAGGCACACCCAGCTCTGAGAAACTACAGGGTCTGACAAAGGACCCCTAAGAAGGACATCTGCATTCCAAGCTGCTTGCTTAATCAGAGTTTAGATAAAGAGTAATGCTTAGCCAATTAAAGTTAGCCAAGTCCTCCTGTGCTGAGGATAAAAGGCATTTGCTGCAGAAGTTCAGGGCTCTCGTGCTTCCCTGCTGTGTCAGTGGAACCGTGAGCCCGGACTTGAGTTCGTAATAAAGGCTTCCTAAATTTTCCAATTGGCTGTCTGGTGGTCATCTTTCGCGGGTGGGTTCGAGTCCCACCTGGGTCGCCCCACAACATAACCTTGTTCAAGGCAGGATCAATAAAGTTTATTTAATCTGAAAATGTGGTCCCTGTATTATATTAATTATTTTAAAATAAAGTAGACATATTTACCAGTATATTTGCTAGCAAAGAAAAGAAAAATGCTAGTTTTCCTGGGGGGAGATTTCCAATTACTCATGCCTGCTGGAAACTAATAATTGTCTCACTAATAGAAAGTGGACAAGAAACCCAGAAGGCTGGTCAACCTTGAAGCTCTGAAAAGTCAAAGCCAGCCACCCCCTATCTAATTGAGACAATGAACTTCCCTATCAAATAATCATGTAAATCCTTACTGATAAGATAATCTATTTGTTACTGGAATTGCCTGCTTCAGGGCAAAGAGTGTATCCCAAACCTGAATAAAAGGGATGGCAAAGCCAAAGGAAGGTGGTAGTCCTTTCCATTAGAGCAGTGGTTCTCAACCTTCCTAATGCTTCGACCCTTTAAGACAGCTCTTCATGTGGTGGTGACCCCCAACCATAAAATTATTTTCGTTGCTACTTCATAACTGTAATTTTGCTACTGTTCTGAACTGTAATGTAAATATCTGATTTGCAGGATGTATTTTCGTTGTTACAGATTGAACATAATTAAAGCATAGTGATTAATCACAAAAACAATATGTAATTATATATTGTGAAATATTTATTTCTAATTACAAATAAATGAAATTTTTTGTCTTGAATCATGGTGTAGCATGGGTAACAGTCTTCATATAACAACAGTAAACTACATTGCTACACTTTGCTAGACCAAGGAGCTGTCTGTTGGTTCCTAAGACAATGGGAAATATGTGTTTTCTGATGGTCTTAGGCGACCCCTGTGAAAGGGTCATTCGACCCCCAAAGGGATCACGACCCACAGGTTGAGAACCGCTGCACTAGAGGAAGGCTCCCGCCTGGCCCCCCAATATGGCCAAATTAATGCTTTTCTAGTCTCTCTTTTCATTTGCGTGCGGCCTCCTCCTGAACTGGGAACCCTGAACCACGTGGGACGTGAAAGAGGTTCCCACACATGCCCAAGCCAGGATTTTAGTTTTCCTTTCAACTTTATAGACTCCAATTTTTAATCACTTGGGATAGTTTCCCTATCAGTGTCAAGTAGGGGAGATGGAAGCTTTTGTTGTCTACTTTCACTAATATTATAATATTATATTATTATTATTTTAGTATGATTAAATTTAAAACGACTCAAATTATTTATACCAATTGATTTTAATACTATGAAATAATAACTATATCTCTAAATAATAGAGTTTTATTCAGGTTTGAAGTTGGAAGGAATATGTTTTCTAGAGATGCCTGGGATGCATAATGGGAAAGAGTGCATGCATGACTTTCTGGAACTCCTTACCATCCATCTACTACAAATTCAAAGGTATAATTTAGACTCAGAATCTAAAGAACATTATTAGAAAGCCCTATTAGAGATAGAAAGAAAAAATGAAATAACTCAACTATCAATGGTGTTCCTGCTTGTATATTATTCTACACAACCTCACTCTAGACAAAAATTACTGATGACAAAAACAGACCTCTCAAAAAGATCTGCATGAAAGTCAGACTTTGCCCAGAGGGGAAGTATTCTTCATTGATGGTCATCTGAGTTTTGACTAGATAGTGCAAAATATTGCCTCAGTTCCCATGGAGGTTTGGCTAATAGGTATGAATAATTATTTAATGAAAACCAGTCAAAGGGAGCAACCACATACATGTATATATGTGTATATATGTATATCTGTGTGCTCATATATGTATATATATATATTAAGTAGGTGTCAGGAGCCAGGAAAATACAGCAGGGGTTGTGGAATTTCCCCTAAGGCCAGAACTGCAGACTTGAAACCTTCCTGCCACATCCGCAATCAGCAGCCAGCACCTGGAACTAGCTTAGCCAATCAGCTTAGGCCACATACCTCCTCGCGCCCTTTTTCCCCTTTCCCTTCCCCCTTCTGAGCATATATAAGAAGAGCCACCAGAAATAAAATTTTGAGGCTTGATCAGAACACCATTTGCCTTACCTCCTTTCTTCGTGTCCCTGTCTGTTTCTCATTCTCTTAGGTGCGTTGCCTCGCTGCCCCTGTTGAATGACCCCGCGGGACGGGGCATAACTGGCGCCCAACGTGGGGCCCGAGGGTCGGTGCTCCAGGGAACATCTGCACACCCGTCCGGCCGGATCCCCTCCTGAGCCGCTGTGGACTGCTGTGAGTGAAGGCTCGTCTTTTGATCTCCGCAGATAACTCGTCTGTGAGTACAATCTTGGTTTCGATTTTGCAGATGATTTTACAGACAGAACCCCTTTTTTCAAAGCTTTATTCATTGAAATTAAGAGAGATTTAGCCCTTTTTAGTTCTAATTCCCTTTCTCTAGTCCGCTAATAAGCACCCGACTCATCAACCCGGGAAGAGTTAAGGGTACCGTGGCCTGATTGAGCGGAACTCTGTCACCCTGAGGAGTGGACGTTCATGGTTAATTTCCTTGTCAGGTCTCTCGCAAACCCTGAGCTTACTACAAACTAAAGGTCGTCCACCGTAAGGGTGCACCCCGGAGAGCTGACTTCCGAAGGCAAGGCCGGAGGGTCCTAGCAGCTTCTCTGCCCAAGCGGAGCCGAGCAGGCGGATTATACCTGCCGACTGTTCACGTAAGCAGGGGCCTTTTCAGGCGAACAGAGACCACTGACGGGGCTATTGACCAGGATGCCCCGCACTCTGGGCTGACCTGGCACGGGGATTATACGTCCCAGAGGCTTACGCGGAAGAGAATACTTATTTACACCAACAGCCATGGGCTCCTCTCTTAGTTCCCATGAACTTTTCCTTAATGGTCTTAAAGAATCCCTCAGGACACCAGGAGTAAGAGTAAAGAAAACGGATCTTAGACAATTTTTCTTGTTTATCCATGATACATGCCCCTGGTTTCTGCTTGAGGGCACCATCGACTGCAGATGATGGCAGAGGGTAGGCAATGCCCTTCAAGATTTTTACCAAACTTTGGGCCCCCAAAAAATACCCGTTACAACCTTCTCCTATTGGAATCTCATCCATGATATCCTTAAAGTCCACCATCAGGACCCGGATATAAAAGACATAATAAAAACAGGGGAAGCAGCCTTAAGGGAGGCTTCCCAGCCTTCTTCAACCTGTCCGTCAGTCGCTATAGATATGCCTAATCACCCGCCCCAAGAGGACACGAAAAAGAAAGACCAGAGCCTATTAAAAACCCCTCTTCCGATGCTCAGATCCCAAAAATTTATCCCTCCTTAAAAATAACGAATGACAATCCATTCGATGACAGCCTCTCCCCCGAGGACCAGGAGACCCTTGAAGACCAAGCCGCCCACTATCATGATGGGGACGACCCTTGGGGTCTTACTGCCCCCGACTTCAAAAGACCACCGCCTTATAATCCTGTTCCCCTCATAAACTCCCCCTCCTTTTCTGGCCCTGCCTCTACATTCCCCAGTAACTATGATCCCCTCAGGCAAGCCAAGAAAAATCTTACCCAAAACATATCCTCCTTAAAGGAAGTCCTTGAACAAAAGCGTGAACATGTCCAATTAATCAAAGAACTCCAAGCCCTTGAGGCAGAACTCACCACCCTCTCTACCACTCCAAAAAACCCTAAACTTCCTCAACCAAAATCAAAGACTATCCTCCATACCTTTCCTGTCACTCGCAGCCAAGGGCCCCCCCCTATGTCCCCTGAAGAGAAAGATAATGACAGTCAGTCTGAACCACCTGATGCAGAGTCAGAGGGTGAAGCATCAGACGTCGAGGAGCCCAATTCCACCCCAGTCAATTCTAACCAGAAATATCGTAGACTCAATCTAAAACATCTCAAAGACCTCAAGGCTGCTGTCAAGGATTAAGGTCCCACAGCACCATTCACTGTCGCCCTCATTGAAAGTTTAAGCTATAGGTGGCTTACCCCTAATGACTGGTTATCTCTGGCTAGAGCCACCCTTTCAGGAGGGGATTTTGTCCTTTGGCGCACTGACTTTGTTGAAAACTTCCGAGAGACTGCACAACACAATAGTGAAAGTAAGGATTCTCGCTCTTGGACAAGAGACAAACTTTTAGGCAAACCTCCTTTTGAAACTAATGAGATTCAAGCAAAATTTCCCCCTGGCTTACTGGCCCAGATTCAGGTTGCAGGGCTTAAAGCCTGGCGCAGTCTTCCTCCTAAGAGTTCTGCCACCACCTCGTTAGCCAAGATTGGTCAGGGGGCTGACGAACCTTACAGTGATTTCGTCAGCCGCCTCACCGATGCCGCTGAGAGACTAGTGGGAGGAGAGACGGAAAGCGCCTTCTTAAAATATTTAGCTTATGAAAATGCCAACCCTATTTGCCAAGAAACGATCGGACCCCATACAGGTAACAGTCTCTCTGATTATACTAGACTCTGCTCTGGGATAGGCCACTCCCACACCATCGGCACAGCTATCGGAGCGGCTTTAGAAAATTTCTCCCAAAAACCACCAAACATACAGAGCACACAGCCCCAGAAAACTTGCTTCAATTGCAAACAGCCAGGCCATTTTGTTAATAACTGTCCCAATCCTAAACAACCCCGGCCTCCTCCCAAGTCTGTCTGCCCACGCTGCCGGCATGGCCTTCATTGGGCTAGCGAGTGTCACTCCAAGACAGATAATGAGGGGAAAGTCCTTCCACCCCGGCCGGGAAACCTCTTAAGGGGCCAGCCCCTGGCCCAGAGAACAACACTGAACCAAGGGGCTATCAGGTTCGTTCCACAACAGATTCTTCCCGTCCAGGCATTGATTCCCTTTCCCGTGCCACCCCAGGAAGCGCAGGATTGGACCTCTGTGCCACCTCTGACACAATATTAATACCAGAACAAGGAATACAGATCATTCCCACTGAAGTTTTTGGACCATTACCCCCCCGAATGTTCGGCCTAGTTATAGGACGAGGTAGTTCCTGCCTGGCCGGTCTTCACGTTATGCCAGGAGTCATTGACAATGATTACACAGGACAAATGAACATTCTTGCCTCAGCCCCCTCAGGGCCCATATCCATTACAAAAGGACAAAGAATAGCCCAGCTCATCCTGCTTCCCCTAGACGCAACCAATAAGGCCTCCATTAATCAACCTAGGCTAAATTCCTCCTTCGGTTCTTCTAACATTTACTGGACCCAACAAATTACCTCTGAAAGACCCTTACTTACCCTTAAACTTGACGGAAAGACATTTAAAGGTTTAATTGACACAGGGGCAGACGCAACAGTAATTTCAACCGCATTCTGGCCCCCTAGTTGGCCTTGTGAGACCTCCATAACCCATCTCAAGGGTATTGGTCAATCCACCAATCCAAAACAAAGTTCGAAAATTCTGACTTGGCAGGACAGTGAGGGCAACTCAGGCCAGGTGCAACCTTACATTGTCTCAGGACTACCCGTTAACCTATGGGGACGAGACATCCTATCTCAATTAAAACTCAATGAAATCATTACAAAACAAATGCTTAATCAGGGTTTTCTGCCTGGACAAGGACTAGGAAAAAATAACCAAGGAATTAAACAGCCACTTTCCATGACACCCAAAGAGGACCGACTAGGGTTTGGAAGCCAAAATTTTTCCTAACGGCCATTGACCTTCCTGTACCTCACGCAGATAAAATTAAGTGGAAGTCTGACTCCCCTGTGTGGGTAGATCAATGGCCACTAACTAGTGGAAAACTCACAGCCGCCTCAAAGTTAGTACAGGAACAATTGGCTGCTGGACATTTAGAACCCACAACCTCTCCATGGAATACCCCAATATTCATAATTAAAAAGAAATCTGGATCTTGGCTCCTCTTACAGGATCTTAGAGAAATTAACAAAACCATGATCACGATGGGAGCCCTTCAACTGGGCCTTCCTTCACCTATTGCCATTCCTAATAATCATTTTAAAATTATTATAGACCTAAAGGACTGTTTTTTCACTATCCCTCTCCACCCCCTGGACAGAGAACGCTTTGCATTCAGCCTCCCAGTTACTAATTTTAAAGGCCCTATGCAACGTTATCAGTGGAAGGTCCTCCCTCAGGGAATGGCAAATAGCCCCACCTTATGTCAAAAATTTGTCGCACAGGCAGTAGACCCCCTCAGACCTCGCTGGCCCTCTATTTATATCATTCTTTATATGGATGATATCTTATTAACAGGAGCTACACCCTCTGAGGTTCTAAAATGCAGTCAAGAACTAAACCAACGACTCTCTTCTCTTGGCCTACAGATTGCCCCTAACAAAATTCAGCTAAAAGACCCCTACTATTATCTTGGCTTTGAATTAAACTCAGACAAAATCACCACTCAAAAAATTCAACTCAAAACATCCCATTTACAGACCCTCAACGATTTTAAAAAATTCCTAGGTGACATTAATTGGCTTAGACCTTATCTTAAACTAACAACGGAAGAACTCAAACCCCTTTTCGAAATCCTGCAGGGAGACCCTAATCCTTTATCTCCTTGCCAACTCTCCCCTGCTGCAAAGGAAACACTCCATATCACAGAAACAGCTATCAGGCAACAACAAATCACCTTTATCTCCTATGATAAACCCCTCCTATTCATCATCTGCCCAACACCCCACACACCCACAGGAATCCTATGGCAGAACAATCCTCTCCTATGGATTCATCTACCTTCCTCCCCATCTAAAGTTCTTGTTACATATCCTCAACTAATCACAAAACTTATTAAATTAGGCAGAGAAAAAAGTCGCCAATACTTTGGTAAAGATCCTGACCAGATCACTCTCCCATATACTAAGGAACAAATAAACTGGCTATCACAAAATGAAGATGACTGGGTCATAGCCCTCTCATCATTTCAAGGAATTATTGACAACCATTATCCCTCCGATAGACTTATCCAGTTTACCTGACTACACCCCTTTATCTTCCCTAAAATCACATCCAATACTCCCTTACAGAACGCTTCTTTAGTTTTCTCTGACGGCTCTTCCTCTGGCATAGCAGCATATGTCATAGATTCTCGATGCTATAGCATTAGATCCCCGTTCAAATCTGCACAGCTTGTAGAACTTTTTGCCATCCTAGAGATATTTAAAACTTATACAACACTCCTTTCATCCTCTATACAGATAGTTCTTACATTGCACTCTCAGTTCCCCTACTCGAAACAGTTCCTCATATTAAGCCCTCCACCAACGCTGTCCCCCTTTTTCATGAACTTCAGTCCCTTATTTTACAAAGACAAAAACCATTCTACATCGGGCACCTGAGGGCTTATTCTGACCTCCCTAGCCCCCTCTCCCAAGGCAACTCTCTTGCAGATACAAATACCCGCCTAATATATTCCCTTACTATTGATCCAGTAACCAGGGCTAAAAATTATCATGTTCTCCATCACCTTAATGCCCATACACTTCGCCTTTTATTCAAAATTACCCGAGAGCAAGCCAGATAAATTGTTAAAGACTGTTCAGGATGTCTCATCCACCTACCACTTCCTCATTTAGGAGTTAATCCAAGAGGCCTACTCCCCAACGAAATTTGGCAAATGGACATTATCCATATCTCTAATTTTGGCAATCTCAAATATGTCCACATAATCGTTGATACATATAGTGGATTTATCTTCGCCACCCTCCAGGGCAGCGAGGCCTCAAGAAACATCATAGCGCACACTCTTCAATGTATCACTACCCTAGGTAAACCTCAGAAAATCAAAACAGACAACGGGCCTGGATATACTTCCCAGGCATTCCAAGAATTCTGCCATCACTTCCAGATAAAGCATATCACTGGCATTCCCTATAATCCTCAAGGGCAAGGCATAATAGAGCGGGCTCACCAAACTCTTAAAAATACCGTAGCCAAACTCAAAACAATTAGCGCTTACCCTACTAAGGGTTCTCCCCGCAATAACCTCAATCACGCATTGTTTACCCTCAATTTTCTACAACTAGATATAAATGGTAAGTCTGCTGCAGATCGCCTTTGGCATCAAGAAACAAAAAATCAATATGCTAAAGTCATGTGGAAAGACCCATTAACTTCCAAATGGCACGGTCCTGACCCAGTCCTCATTTGGGGACGAGGATCTGCCTGTGTATATGACACACAAGAAGAAGGACCATGATGGTTACCTGAACGCCTTATAAAACCTATCAATCCCCCAAAGGAAAAATAACCTAACTATCCAGGGGAACCCTCCCTGAGACAATTTTCTCCTTTCTCCTTCACAGGCCATGCAAAAAATCACCGAATTCTTACTTTTATCCTTCTGATTCTCCCTACTACCCATGAGTCACTGTGGCCTCGGATCCCCTGGGGAAACCCAGCTCAAAATTTTTGGCCCGCCCTGCGATTGTAAAAAAGAGGACGACCTCTATAGTTTTCCCCAGGTTTCCGAGTTTATGAGACATGTTGACTGCGGGACCAAAATTGCTTTCCTCATGAGGAACCCACGGAGGCCAGGAAAAGGTAGTAATAGACAAAGATGGCGGTGTTTTAACAAACCCAAGCCTATTCCCCCAGTTAACGGACGACCAGAACCTTGCCCCATAGATTGTCAGCAGGTAAATGCACTCCACTCGAACTGCTACAGCACTTACCAGCAGTGCACAAAAACAGACGGGAAGATTTCTCTAACTGCCATTCTTGAGAGGACAAAATTAGGAACCATGGGAGGCGATTGGGACTTCAGCAGTCCTTTAGGGCCTAACAAATACGCCCAAGCCTCATGTACCGGAGAGGTTGGCCGGCCTATCTGTTGGCCTCCACGAGCACCGATTCATATATCAGATGGTGGCGGGCCGACTGATAACGTAAGAGAATCGATAGTCCAGAAAACCATTGAAGAAATCATTAGAACCATATATCCCCCCCTCCAGTACCATCCACTAGCACTACCTAAACCGCGTGACATAGACCTTGATACCCAGACCAATATCATCCTAGAAGCCACTCTCATAGCCTTAAATGCCTCTAACCCTAACCTCGCTAAAGACTGCTGGCTATGCATGATTGTAGGGACCCCCATGCCCACAGTTCTTCCAAAGTCGAACTCCTCCCTCACTAACGATTGTACCCCCAATATCCCTTTTAGAGTACAGCCTGTAGGCTTCAACTTTTCTGTGTTTTCAGGGACCAGCCCAAAACAATAGTTATGACATAGACCTAGGATTTATAACCTTTTCCAACTGCTCCACAGTCACTAACCACTCTAAGCTCCTATGCCCCGCCCCTGGACAAGTTTTCATTTGTGGCAACAACCTAGCCTATACGGCACTTCCAGCAGGACCGGCCTTTGCTTACAGGCTACTATTCTCCCAGACATCTCCATTATTCCGGGAGATGAGCCTGTCCCCCTACCCAGCCTTGACTACATTGCTGGACGCAGTAAGCAAGCTATCCAACTCATCCCCTTACTTGTAGGTCTAGGGGTCTCTGGTGCCGTGGCCTCCGGCACTGCAGGACTAGGAGTAGCAATCCACTCCTATACAAAACTTTCTAATCAATTAATTGATGATGTTCAAGCCCTCTCAGGGACTATTAATGATCTTCAGGACCAGATTGATTCCTTAGCTGAAGTAGTCTTACAAAACAGAAGAGGTCTAGATCTGCTTACAGCAGAACAGGGAGGGATATGTTTGGCCCTACAGGAACGATGCTGCTTCTACGCCAACAAGTCTGGTATCGTCCAAGACAAAATCAAGAAACTTCAAGAAGACCTCATCAAAAGACGGAAGGAGCTGTTTGAAAATCTGCTCTGGAGTGGATTTAATGGACTTCTCCCTTATCTTCTCCCCATCCTTGGTCCCCTCATAGGCTTCCTCCTTATCATAACCTTTGGCCCTTGGGCATTCAAAACCATCACCTCACTAGTGAAACAGCAAATAGAAGCTGCCTTAGCCAGACCCATTCAGGTTCATTACCAACGCTTGGAAATGACTGATCCAGACTACCACAACCCTCAACGCCATCAACCCCAGAATGGCTCCTT
>JAAGEH010000012.1:4980107-5005611 GCA_011751065.1 Lasiurus cinereus
ATATGTGTTTACCAGGGTTATATTGAACAATAGTAGTCCCTCCTTTGGAAAAGTTGCTGTTTGAAACTGCTGTTTGAACTACTCTGTTATTCTTTGACAGATCTGTTATTCCGTGGGTCAACTCTGTTATTTTTAGACTGTAAACTAACTTTGTTTTTTGCTTGAATAGAAAAGATAAACTTAACTGTCTGACCTTGTAAGCTAGCCATCTAAAGGGGCTGATACTCTATGTTGATTCACATATTCTGTCAAGTGTTTGTTCATCCAAGGTTATAGTATTTGATTAGATATAATATGTACTCAAAGTTACAAGTTGTCTGTATAGATATTATAGGTGTTTGATTAGATATAATATGTATTCAAGGTTATAAGCTGTCTTATACAAAGAACTAGAAGGATATAAAAAGGAAATACTCCCTCCTGTGTTTGTTCAAAATTATCAAAGGTAATCTGCTCTGAACCAGCTCCCTGATTTGCAATACAATATATCTTTTTGCTGGATCAATCCCTTTAGTATTATACAGTGACCTTTGTTGTCTCTTGTGATGACCTGTATTTTAAAGTCTATTTTGTTGGATATGAATATTGTTAACCCAGTGTTTGTTTGTTTGTTTTTCATTTCTATTTGAATGGAAAATTTTTTTCCATCCTTTCACCTTCATCCTGTGTGAGTCTTTTTTTTTTTTTTTCTGAGGTGGGTCTCTTGTAGACAGCATATAGTTGAATGATATTTTTGTATCCTATGCCTTTTGATTGAAGCATTTAGTACAATTACACTTAAGTTTATCATTGATAGGTACTTATTTATTACCATTTTAATTCTGCATGCCTATGTTTTTCTCTCAGTTTCTTCTTCTCATTACACAGTCCTTTACCATTTCTTCTAATGCTGGCTTAGTGGTGAGGTATTCCTTTAGATTTGTTGTTGGTGGTGGTGGTGGTAGTGGTAGTTTTCTTGTTGTTGTTGTTGTTTGTTTTATTTGTTTGTTTTCTTTTTTTTTCTTTGTCGAGAGCTCTTTATTTGACCGTCGCTTTTGAATGATAGCCTTGCTGGATATAGCAAACTTAGTTTAAGATCCTTGCTTTCCATTGCCTTGAATACATCTGATAAACCAGGTGTCACCCTTTTGGAAGTTCCTTTGTAGGTAAGAAATTGCTTTTCTCTTGATGCATTTAAGATTCTATCTTTGTTTTTAATTTTGGCATTTTAATTATGATGTGTCTGGTCATAGGCCCATTTGGATTCTTCTTGCTTGGGTTTCTCTGTGCTTCCTGAACTTATGTGACTTTTTCCTTCACCAGAGTAGGGAAGTTTTCTTCCATTATTTCTTCAAACACATTTTCTATTCTTTCACCTTTTCTGCTTTTTCTGGCATACCTGCTATGTGAATATAGTTATGTTTCATGTTGTCCCACAGCTTCCTTATTCAGTCTTCCTGTTTATTAATTGTTTTTTTTTTCTTTCTGGTTCTCTGATTACCCTGTCTCCTAAATCACTGATCCAATCTTCAGTTTCTCCTAATCTGCTGTATATTCCTTCTAAGGTGTTCTTTATTTGTGCTATGTCATTTTTTATTTCTATTTTCATAGTTACCATATTTTTCCTCATGTTGTTGAGCATCTTTACCATCATTTATCCTGAACACTATGTCAGATAAATTTCTTATCTCCATTTCATTTATTTCTTCTTCTGTATAATTATCTTATTCTTTCACTTGGGGGTTGTTTCTTTCTTTTTCTCCCCTCTTTTGTTGCCTGTTTGGATTTGTGACTGTGTATTAGATATATCAGATAAGCCTCTCAATCTCCAGTGCAGGACAATGTCAAACACTGTTTCTGACTAATTAGCTCAGAAAAAAATTCAAAGCCTTCAAAGACCACCTCTGCCTGCAGACTGATTGGATTCAGTCTTTTTTTTTTTTTTTTGCATTTTGTTATATATTTATTAAAGACAATCATTTACAGTTCATAAAAAAAAATATTGGCCTGATATACACAAAAATTTCCTGATAATGGTAATGAAAACCAGCTATTCCCACCCCCCTTGTGTCCACACCAATATTCAATTTAGATTGGTTTAATCTTGAAGTGTAATCCAATAAGACTGAAGACCAAACACTTCAGGTCCTGGACAAGATAATAAAATACTCGTAAGCCTTCTGGGTCCTTGGATTGATTAACATCAATGAGGGAACCAATTTTTGATGTTGTGAAAGAAATGTGTTCATCTCCAATGACGATTTCAAGCTCCTGCCGGCCCACTATGTCTGGGGGAAGCCACAAAGCATCATCCTCTTTGATAATTTCACTGTCATCAATTATTCTCTTCAGTTCTTCCATCACACTCTTATGTACATAAGCCTCTTTTCTGATCATGACATCATTTTTGTAATTGCTGTTGTTGGCATATCTCAATTTCCCATCCGGTCGGAACTCAAATTCCAGGAATTCGTGGCCGAACTTGCCCTTGTGACCCACGTAGTAACGCAGATAAAAGTCACTCTCCATGGTTCGCGAAAGGCCACTGAGGCCGAACTTTTATACAGCGAACTGTAGCGCAGGACGTGACTGACAGTGACGTTTACCGGCACGCAGAAGTGACCTGGATTCAGTCTTGAGTAGCCCTTAGACAATTGTCCACAGATGTGGTGAGAATTTTTCAAACAAAGTGGGGCAACTGCTACTTCCTGGAAGCTAATTGTTATTCTCAATCTCTTACTGAGTCTTGAAAACTTCTCACCACGGGACAAGGTATTTTCCAATAGGGTGGGTCAACTCTCTTCCCCACCAAGGCAAAATCACCTAAATAGCAGTTGTCTATATGACAAAGATGACTTCTGAAGCATGAAAGAATGACAACACAGGAAACTTGGGTGTCTTCCTTTGAGTTCTAATCTCAGAGCCCCCAATCCTGGTCTCTACTCACACACCTCCATTCCACTGTCCTCCCTCTGCTAGAGCACAAGGTGAGTGACCACACAGGGAATTTTGTGTATGGGCCCTTTAAAAGGGTGCTTGTATTTCCAGACTTCTCTCTCTGGCAGACAGCACCCTCACTGCTTTTCACAGCCAGATGTTATGTGGATACCCTTCCCAGTTCTGGTGCTCTCTGCTGGGTGATCCAACTTGAGGATTACACTCCAGAATTCTCAGTGGTAACCCCTGCACATGAGATATGTCTTCGGAACTTCAGCTGCTGTTTGTGGAAACTCAGCAAGTCCTTTCTCAACTCTGCTCCTCTATGTGGTCTCTACTTTCCATCATTGGCCTGTAATAAGGGTTCTCTTCAGCTAGTATTCAGTTGATTTTTTATGAAGATTTTCTGTATTTTAATTATAATTCCAGTTTGGTCTTGGGAGCATTCTGTCCAGCATCCACTTACTACTCTGTCATTTTAAGTATTATTTTGATATTTTTTCAAAAGTAAAAAGTTCTAAATTAATATAGGGAACATTAAAGACATTAATCTATTAGAGTTCCAAAATAATGGCAGAATACATGGCTGCTACACTGACACTCTTCCAAGACTTAACTGGAATTACAACTAAAAGAGAAAAAAACTGTTCTGAAAAATGAACTGAAGACTAATTGGAGAGAACCCTAATAACTTAGGACTGAAAGTGGAGGTTTCATAGACACTGGTAGGAAGTGCAGAGGCACAGGGGAGCTGGCTAGGATCCTACAGGCAGCACTGAAGTTTTGAAAGGATATCTCAACTATTGAGGGTTCCCACTGAGAAATATGTGGTTTAAATCCCAGGCCAGAGCACCAGAACTGAGAAAAATGCACACATATCACCTACTTGTGAAAAGCAGTGGAATTTCTGTCCATCAAGGTGAGACAGCTGGATATTCAAGAACACATTCAAAGGGCCAATGCACAAACTTTCTTGTGTAGCCACTCACCTCAGGTTTCAGCAGAGGTAGGGCAGAGTGACTAGAGCTATAGGAGGAAAATCCAGGGTTGGAGGCTCTTGAGTTAGAGCTCAGAAGGCAGCTACCCTGGGTTCCTATGCCAAGTCATTCCTTCATAACGCAGAGGAAATCTTTCCCTACCAGACCTTTACCATCCAGAAACTTTTGCCTAAGGAGAGAAGCAATTGCCCTCATGGTGGTAAGCCTGTTGCTCCACCCTATGGAGTCTACCCCTGGCTATGGTTGATAATGTGAGACTAATTAAGACTGAGAATAACAATGATAGTGTAGGTGGAGGTGAATCTCTGGCAGCTTTAAGTCTTTGCCTGATCTTCTGGGCCTAGTGCTAAGAAGAGCAGACCTTGGTGCATATCTTGGTTCTTTCCAAAGGAACCCAGCACCAGCAGAGGGATACACAAACTGTGGATTGCTGGTAGCTCCAAACAGTGAGTATCTAACACTGTCCTGCACTAGAGACTGAGAGTTGGAGCAGATCTACATAATACAAAGGCACAAACCCTAAAAGGCAGTCAGAATGAGGAGACTAAAAAAAAATAAACCCTGAAAGAAAGAACAAGAGAATTCTTCAGAAGAAGAGCTAAATGAAAGAAGATAAAAAATTTATCAGACATAGAGTGGAAAATAATGACTAAAGCATGTTCAACAGCATAAGAAAAGATATAGTAACTATGAAAAAAAAAGACCAGTTAGAAATGGAGAATGACATAGCACTAATAAAGAACACATTGGAAGGAATACATGCAGGTTAAGGGAAGCTGAGAATCAATTCAGTGAATTAGAAGATAGGGTAGAAAAAAGTCACTCAATCAGAGAAGCAAAATGAAAAATCAAATTAAACACAGGAGGATAGCTTAAAGAGAGCTGTGGTTCAATATGAACCAAACCAATATACACAATATTGGAGTACCAAAAGATGAGGAAAGTGAGCAAGGGCTAGAGAACCTGTTTGAAGAAATAATGGCAGAAAACTTCCCTCACCTAGTGAAGGAAAAAGTAACACAAGTTCAGGAGGCACAGGGAGTCCCAAGTAAAAAGAACCCAAAGAAACCCACATCTATACATCATAATTAAAATGCCAATAATTAAAAATAAAGAGAGGGAGAAAAATGGCGGCAGAGAAGGCAGACACATCTGGAGCTTTGTCACTGGGCGGAGGGAGAGAGAGCAGCTGAGAGTCGCACGGGGAGTGTTTGTTGGCAAGTTAAGAGTCAGTTATCCTCCAGGAGAAGGTGGGGGTCTGCTGGACAGGGCTCTCCTGGCCAGGCAGCCCCACTGCCACGGGGTTTTTGTCAGACGGAGCCACCAGCGAGAATGCGGAGACCGCTCCATGTTGCAGAGGGAGGTGGATGTCTGCGGCGGTCTGAAAGCTATGGCTGAATCACTCACCGAACAGCCGGGGACCCAGAACACTGCTCTCCAATCGGCGCAGACACGGACTCAGAGGAGATCCACAGGGCACAGGGAAAGGTCAGATTTCGCCTGGGATAAGGTGAGGTTTCATGTCCCTTAGAACAGAGACGTGCACACTGTGGAAACCGGGCTGCGGAAAAGCTGCCTCTGGAGAGATCTGCGGATGTGGGGCAGGGCATGATCCCTAAGTGTGGAGGCAAACTCTCCGAGCTGTTGACAGAGGGGAGCTCTGGAAAACAACTCATTTTGATCTGAGGCAGAGGGACAGCCTGGGAATTATTACAGTGTCCAGGCTGCAAAATCCCCACAAACCGGTTTTGAGAACCACAGAGTAGCAGGATCTGAGCACAGCCTAGAGAAGTCCTGTGCTTTGTCTCAGAGGTCAATTCCGAAACACTGCCACCCAGTGGATGATACACAAATTGACTCTCCCATAACCACAAAAGAATAAAGAGATTAAAGCACACCTCAGCAGTGAAACACAGGGAACTGCAATACCCTCCCGACTGGGAAACAGAAGTGCCGAGCAGAACAATACCGGAAGTGAATGACCATTCTATTTTTTTTCTTTTTATTTTTTTAATTTTTTATTTTATTTTATATTATTTATTTTTGCATATTTTAATTAAAAAACAATATTTTTCTTTCCTCCTCAATTGATTTTACCCTTGTAATTATTACATTTTTTTTCAACTAGTATTAGTATTGCTACTATTTTACCATTTTGGAAAAAAACAAGTGTCATTTTGTTTTCCCTTTATTTTACTTTGGCTTTAGAGTTTTACATTCTATTTTCATCTTTCCATTACATAATTTTACTCTCTGTCAACTCTAACTTTATGCCAACACTTTCCTCCTAACATTCCCCATTTTGTTGTCTTGTTTTCTCTTTCCCTTTTCCAACTTTATATTCTCCCTATTCTTTCCCTTTACCTGGTTAAAATTTCACCCCAGTTATATATCTAATTTCAAATCCCCTACTCCAAGTCCATACAAACCTCTCTCTTCTTGACTTTACTATTCAAAAAGTTTTTTTTCTCTATGACCTTTTGTTGCTCTTTGCCTGAACGGTGATTATATCGATATTTTGTACTTCTTTGGTGAGAATGCTTTAGCTTATTCTACTTGTTTTATTTTGCTTTTTTTTTTTTGCTTTCTTTTGGTTTGTTTTTTACCTCTCTTTTCTCTTACCTCCCTCCATACCAGTTGTTATTTGTAGTTTGTATTAATCTCCAGGTACTGGTTGCAGGCATTTGTTGGGATTAGTGACTGTTCTATTGGCGTTTTCTCTTGACATCTATATTTTGTTCCCCTTTTCTCTCTTATCCTCCCTCTTTTCTCACTGACACCTGGAGAAGAAAGACCATGGGCAGAAAAAGAAACAGCCCATGACAGAAAGGCAGTTTTCACCAAAAAAGGAAGTATACAAAATAGAACCAGAAATAAGCCTGCCAGAGAAAGAGTTCAGAAAAGTGATCATAAGGTGGATGAAAAGAATAGAAGACAAATTCGACAATATGAGTAAGAGCCAAGAGGAAATGAAAAAGACCCAAGAGGAGATGAAGAATAAGCAAGAAGAAATGAGTAAGAACCTAGAAGAGGTGCAGAATAAGCAAGAAGAAATGAAAAATGACATCACTGCTATAAAGAACTAAATAGAAAGCATCAAAAGTAGACTAGAAGAAGCAGAGGACGACATCAGTGAGCTAGAAGTCACGGTAGGAAAAAATACTCCAGTACAGCAACTTCTAGAAAAAAAAGTTAAAAAGCAAGAGGAAAGCCTAAGGAAACTTTGGGATAACATGAAACAAAACAATATCTGTATAATTAGGGTTCCAGAAAAAGTGGAAACTGAATAAAAATTAGAGAACCTGTTTGAAGAAATAATGACAAAAAATTTCCCCAATATAGGAAGGAAAAAAAACCACAATAATCCAAGAAGCTCACAGAGTCCCAAACAAATTGAACTCCAACAAACCGACACCAAGGCACATTATAATTAAATTGGCAAATGCCGATGACAAAATAAGAATCTTAAAAGAAGCGAGAGAGAAACAGAAAGTTACCTACAAAGGAACCCCCATAAGACTAGATACTATTTTCTCAACAGAAACTCATCAGGCCAGAAGGGAATGGAATGAAATATACAAAGTCATGCAAAGGAAGGGTCTGAATCCAAAAATACTGTACCCTTAAAGACTCTCAATCAAAATTGAAGGTGAAATCAGAAGCTTCACAGACAAAAGAGGACTAAGGGAATATATTACCACCAAACCAGCAATGCAAGAAATGTTAAAAGGTCTGCTGTAATAAAAAGAAATAGAAGCGAAGAAGGAACTCAAGGGTAAGGACTAAAAACGGCAACAGATAAGTACTTATCAATAATAACTTTAAATGTAAACGAAGTAAATGCGCCAATCAAAAGACAAAGGGTGGAGAGAATCCAAGATGGCGGCATAGGTAAACACCTACACTGCTGCCTCGCACAACAATTTCAAAACTACAACTAAAAGACAGAACAGACATCATCCAGAACCACAGGAAAGCTGGCCGAGTGTAAGTGCTACAGCTAGAAGGAAAGAGAGGGGCTCACAGAAACCCAGAGGAGCTGCAAAAAGCCGAGGTATGGAGACGCGCGCGCTGAGAGAGTGGGTGCTGGAATACCTGGCTGGCTTTCCTTGTCGGAGGGATACGGAGACTCCCAACGGCATTGAACCCCTTATCTTACGACACTAAACCCCAGATCCAGCCGAAACTCATATGGGGTGAGTTTGGACTGTGAAAAGGGAGAGGTGCACGGAAAGTTAGGGGAGTTGCAGAAGATCAGGTCCGGTCTCACACGCGCACGGTGCTGCTCGGAGGACAGATTGCTGATTGTGCCGCTGGCTTTCGCGAGTGGGAGGGAGACAGACCCTTTGAACTGTGCCACTTCTGAGTCCACTGAGCCCCTGTTTCGGGCGAAACCCTGGGGACCTAGACTCGTGTGGTCCTAGTGCGCAGGGGAGCTGGAAAGGCAGCAGTTAGAGGCACTGTGGGTGCACGCACACACAAGGACCGCTCCAGGGATTACCCAGTCACGTGAGACTCAGAGGCCGTGGAGGGCGGGGCCATCTGGAAGACAAGGCAGTCCCTTAAGCCCTGAGACTCCACCCCTCCCAAGCTCAATAGAGGCTTCTGCGGCTTTGTGTCTGGTATCATAAGGCTGAATTCAACAAAGAAGTTTCCCCGGAATAGTGAAAATGCTGAGACAAGGGAAGGGATCACAAACAAAAGAAATGGAGGGAAAAAAACGACTGGATATAGAGTTCAAAACCACACTTATAAGGTTTTTCAAGAATATGCTAGAAAAGATGGATAAACTTAGTGAGACCCAAGTGGAGATGGAAAAGGTCCAACTAAAGATGACAAAGGACCAAATAGAAATTAAACATACACTGACTGAAATAAAAAATATTATACAGAGTCCTAACAGCAGACTAGAGAAAGGCAAGAATCAAGTCAAAAATTTGAAATATAAAGAAGCAGATAACATTCAACTGGAAAAGCAAGAAGAGAAAAGAATCCAAAAATGTGAAGATAACGTAAGGAGACTCTGGGACAGCTTTAAGCGTACCCACATCAGAATTGTGGGGGTGCCAGAAGAAGAGAGAGAGCAAGATACTGAAAACCTATTTAAAGAAATAATGACTGAAAACTTCCCACATCTGGTAAAAGAAATAGACTTACAAGTCTAGGAAGCACACAGAACCCCATATAAAAGGAATCCAAAGAGGACCACATCAAGACACATCATAATTAAAATATCAAGAGCAAAAGAGAAAGAGAGAATATTAAAAGCAGCAAGAGAAAAACAGTTTATTACCTACAAGGGAGCACCCATACGACTGTCAGCTGATTTCTCAACAGAAACGATGCAGGCCAGATGGGAATGGCAAGAAATATTCAACATGATGAATAGCAAGAACCTACAACCAAGAATAATCTATCCAGCAAAGCTAACATTCAGAATTGAAGGGCAGATAAAGAGCTTCACAGATAAGAAAAAGCTAAAGGAGTTCATCAACTCCAAACCAGTATTATATGAAATGCTGAAAGGTACTCTTTTAAAAGAGGAAGAAGAAAAAGGTAAAGATAAAAATTATGAACAACAAATACATATCTATCAACAAGTGAATCTAAAAATTAAGTGAATTAAAAATTTGATCAACAGAATAAATTGGTGAATATAATAGGATCAGGAGAACAGAAAGGGAGTGGACTGATAATTCTCAGGGGGAAAGGGGTAAGGGTTGTACAGGGAGAGACTGGGCAAAAATCATACACCTATGGATGAGATCAATGGGAGGGAGCTAAGGGCAAAGGGAGGGTAGGGAGCTGGATGGAGGGGTGCTATGGAGGGGAAAAAAGAGAAACAAAGGTAATAATCTGAATAATAAAGATTTAATTTAAATAAATAAATAAATAAATAAGACATAGGGTAACTGATTGGATAGGAAAACATGACCCATATATCTGCTGTCTACAAGAAACCCACCTCAGGAGAAGAGATGCACACAAATTGAGGGTGCAGGGATGGAAGATGGTATTACAGGAAAATGGGAATGAAAAAAAAAGCTGAGGTTGTAATATTTATATCTGACAAATTGGATCTCAAAGTGAAGGACATAACATAGAAGGCAACTTCATAATCCAAAAGGGAACAATCTAACAAGAAGAAATAACTGTGGTAAACATATATGCACCCAATATAGGAGCACCTAAATACATAAAAAAAACTCCTGGAGGATATTAAGGGAGAGATTGACAGCAATACAATCATAGTAGAAGACATTAATACCCCACTGTCATCATTGGACAAATCCTCTAAACCAAAAATCAGAAAAGAAACATCAATCCTAAATGACTCACAAGACCAGATGGAATTAATTGACATCTTCAGAACATTTCACCCAAAAGCCACAGAATATACCTTCTTCTCTAGTGCACATGGGTCATTTTCAATGATAAATCATATGTTGGGTCATAAAAATAGGCTCTTCAAATTCAAGAAGATAGAAATCATATCAAGCATTTTCTCAGATCACAGTGGCATAAAACAGGAAATCAACTATAATAAACACAATAGAAAGAAATCAAACACATGGAGACTAAACAGCATGCTATTAAACAATGACTGGGTAACCAAAGAGATCAAGGAAGAAATAAAAAACATCATGACAAAAAATGACAATGACAACACAACAATACAAAATTTATGGGACACAGTGAAAGCAGACTTGAGAGGGGTGAATAGCCCTACAAGCCTACTGCAAAAAACAGGAAACAATGGTAATAAATTACCTAACCTTACAAGTCAAAGAGTTAGAAAGAGAGCAACAAGAAAAGCTCAGTGTAAGCAGAAAGAAGGAAATAGTAAAGATCCGAGTGGAGATAAACAACATAGAGATCAAAGAAACAATTCAAAAATCAACAAAACCAAGAGCTGGTTCTTTGAAAGGATAAACAAGATTGATGGACCTCCAGCCAGGCTCATGAAAAAGCAAAGAGAGAACACCCAATTAACAAAATCAGAAATGAAAGAGGAGAAATAACAACAGACCCCACCGAAATACAAGGGATCCTTAAAATATACTATGAACAAGTCTATTCCAAAATATTGGACAACCTGCAAGAAATGGAGATATTCCTAGAAAAATATAACCTTCGAAAACTCAATCAGGAAGAATCTAAACATCTCAATAGGCCAATAACTATGGAAGAAATGGAAGCAAATACAAACCCAGGACCAGATGGCTACACAGGAGAGTTTTACCAAACATTAAAGGAAGAATTAAAACCTATCCTCCTCAGACTATTCAAAAACATTGAAGAAGAAGGAACATTTCCAAACACCTTCCATGAAGCCAGCATCACCCTAATACCAAAATCAGATAAAGACAACACAATGAAAGAGAATTATAGGCCAGTATCTCTCATGAACATAGATGCCAAAATCCTCAACAAAATTCTAGCAAATTGGATCCAGCAGTACATCAGAAAGATCATACACCTTGACCAAGTAGAATTCATCCCAGGAATGCAGGGATGGTACAATATCCGCAAATCAATAAACGTGATATATCACATAAACAAACTGAGAGATAAAGATCACATAGTCATATAAATTGATGCCAAAAAAGCATTTGACAAAATTCTACACTCTTTCTTGATAAAAACTGTCAGCAAAGGGGGAATAGAAGGATCATACCTCAACATCATAAAAGCCATATATGATAAACCCACAGCTAACATCATACTAAATGGGCAAAAACTAAAACCATTTCCCCTAACAACAGGATCAAGACACTGATGCCCACTCTCACCTCTCCTGTTTGACATAGTACTGGAAGTATTAGCCATTGCAATTAGACAAGAATAAGAAATAAAAGGCATTCAAATTGGAGAAGAAGTAAAGCTGTCCTTATTTGCAGATGACATTATACTGTACATAAAAAAACCCCAAAGGACTTCATCCTAAAACTAATTGATTTAATAAATGAATTTGACAATGTAGCAGGATACAAAATTAATGCCAAGAAATCTGTGGCATTTCTATAAACTAATAGTGAAATTACAGAAAGGGAGACTCAAAAAGCAATCCCATTTACCATTGCACCAAAAAATTTAAGTTACCTAGGAATAAACCTAATTAAGTGCTAAAAGACCTATATGTAGTAAACTACAGAACACTGAAAAAAGAGATAGAGGAAGATGTTAACAGATGAAAGAGCATACCATTCTCATGGATTGGGAGAATCAACATCATTAAAATGTCCATACTACCAAAAGCAATCTATAGATTCAACGCACTACCCATTAAAATACCAGTGACATATTTCAGAGACCAAGAAATAATTCTTCATAGATTCATCTGGAACAAAAAAAGACCACGAATAGCCACAGCAATTCTAAGAAAGAAGAATAAAGTAGGTGGGATCTTAATACCAGATTTCAAGTTATATTACAAAGCAACTGATCTCACAATAGCCTGGTTCTGGCACAAAAACAGACATATAGACCAATGGAATAGAATAAAGAACCCAGATATCCACCCAAACCACTGTGGTCAACTAATATTTGACAAAGGATGCATGAACATACAATGGAGCCAAGATAGCCTCTTCAATAAATGGTGTTCTGTAAATTGGACAGATACATGCAAAAAAATGAAACTGGACCACCAACTTACACCAAATACAAAAATAAACTCAAAATGGATACAGGACTTAAACATTAGAAGGGAAACCATAAAAATACTAGAGGAATCTATAGGCAGCTCAATCTCAGATATATGGCGAAAGAAATTCTTCTCTGATACTGCTCCAAAGGCAATGGAAGCTAAAGAAAAAATAAACTAATGGGACTACATCAAAATAAAAAGCTTTTGCACAGCAAAAGAAACCATCAAGAAAACAACAAAAAGACCACTGCATGGGAGAACATATTTGCAAATGTTATCACTGATAAAGGTTTAATCTCCAACATCTACAGCCAACTTATACAACTTAATAAAAGGAAGATAAACGATCCAAGAAAACAATTGGCAATGCACCTAAATAGAACCTTTTCAAAAGATGACAGAAGAAAGGCCAAGAGACACATGACAACATGTTCAAAGTCACTAATTATCCGAGATATGTAAATCAAAACGATAATGCGATACCATCTTACACGTCTCAGAATGGCAATTATCAACAAATCAACAAACAACAAGTGTTGGCAAGGATGCGGAGAAAATGGAACCCTTGTGCACTGTTGGTGGGAATGCAGACTGCTGCAGCCACTGTGGAGAACAATATGGAGTTTCCTCAAAAAACTAAAAATGGATCTCCCATTTGACCCAGCAAACCCACTCTTAGAAATTTATCCTAAGAAATTACAAACACCAATCAGAAAGGATTTATGCACCCCTATGTTTATAGGAGCACAATTCACAATAGCAAAAAATTGGAAACAACCTTGGTGCCCGTCAGTAGATGAGTGGATCAAAAAACGCTGGTACATCTACAAAATGGAATTCTATGCTGCCATTAAAAAGAAGGAACTCTTACCATTTGCAGCAACCTGGATGGAACTGGAGAACCTTATGCTTAGTGAAATAAACCAGTCAATGAAGGAGAAGTACTACATGATCTCACTCATTTATGGATAATAAAGAACATTGTAAACCGATAAATAAAAGGATAGATACAGAGGCAGTAAAGCATCAAACAGACTGTCAAATTATCGCAGGAAGATTAAGGAGAGGTGGGGTAGATAAGAGATCAATCAAAGGACTTCTATGCCTGCAGATAAGCATAACCAATGAACATAGACACTGGGGGGTTGGGGTATGCCTGGGAAAGAGGGGCACAATGGGGAGATATGTATACATGTAACACAATAAAAAAAATGAAAAAGAGTAGGAAAAGTCTACACGATATATAAGACACATCTGAAGAACCAATTTGAGATTTGTTGAATTTTCAGAAAGAGGATAGAATGAGAAGGGACCAAAAAGCCTATTTTAAAAATAATAATAATCATTGTGAATATTTTAAATCTGGGAACACACTTGAATATTAAAGTTCACAAACTTCATAGATCACTAAATAAGTCAAATAGATATTTTCCAAAGTACATTATAATAAAATGTATTATATTAGCAGGAATCTTGCATACCAAGAGAGAGTAGTATAATATATTCAGAATGCTAAAAGAAAAAATATGCCAAACAAAAGTATTCCATTCAGCAATGTTATCCTTCATAAATGAAGGAGAGATTGAAAAGGGGGATTCCTAATAGGTTTGGCTCATTGGCTTGGTGACTCAAGGTTCCCAGATTCAGTTGTGGTCAAGGTCATGAATCTTGGTTGCAGGCACATCCCCAGTAGGGGGTGTGCAGGAGGCAGCTGATTGATATTTCTCTCTCATTTATGTTTCTAACTCTCTCTCCCTCTCCCTTTCTCTCTGTAAAAAGTCTATAAAATATAAATTAATAAAAAAAGGGGGAGAGACATCGGTAATACTTTCAACAATAATGATAAATTTAAAAAAATAGAGACTATCCTGAAAAATAAGAGCTGAGAGAATTCACCGCTAAACTTGCCTTGCAAGAAATGCTTAAAGGAGTTGTGCAAGCTGAAATAAAAGGACACTAATTAGTAACATGAAAATATACAACACTTTAGTAAAAGTAAGTAATAGTTAAATTCAGGATATTCAAATACCTTAATATGATGTCTGTTCCAACTCTGCATTTAGTGACATCTCATTGGTAGTTTGGAAATGCTCAAAGTCAGAGTCATTTTTATTTTTTTCTTTATTGATTAAGGTATTACATATGTGTCCTTATCTCCCCTTAGACCCCTCTACACCTTTCCCTACTTGTGCTCTCACCTCCTTAGTGTCTGTGTCTATTAGTTATGCTTATATGCATGCATACAAACAAGTACTTTGGTTGATCTTTCCCTCTTCCCCCATTCTCCCCTTTTTATTGATTTTTAGAGAGCGAGGAAGGGAAAAGGAAAGAGAGATAGAAACATTGATGAGGAAAAAAATATTGATCAGTTGTCCCCTGCACACCCTCTAGTGGGGATTGAACAAAGTAAAATGACAAAATAGATCCAGAGACCTGGATGCATGGAACAGGATGCATGTGCCCAGACCAGGAATTGAGTCGTGACCTCCTGAGCAACACCAGTCAGGCAAGAACAGTCCTTTTGAAAAATGTACCCATAGCAGGACGAGGGTCAGGGTCTGAAATGTGGGCAGACATTTCTCTGCTACGGGAGCATTCTCTTCAGACCTCTTCCCACTAAGCAGCCTCAAATGAATTAGTTTGTTAATTACTTTTTTAGAAGCTGTGAAGAGTTTCATGCTGAGGTTTGAAATTGAAGGGAAATACGCCCATGAGTGAAAGTGTGGTGAGGGGACATCTTGGTGGTCATTGTTGGGAATAAGGGAGGGGGAACAAATGCACAAATCTAAGGGTCCTAGATAATTGGATGAGATGAGGCAGACACCTTAGGAGGGGGTCACTAATGGAACTACCAAAGAAAGGAGGAAGAATACAGTAAAGAAACGTGTAGTACCAACACCCCATTTTGTAAACCTTATGATTTTTATTGGAGCACAAAGAACATAAAATGATCCCAGGCTGAAACAATCTTTCCTTATGTCCTAAGGCCCTCTGGTTTCAGATGGGCAGGACCTTCTACTAGCATGAGGAGGATCCATATCCCTTATTCTGGCCCCTGGATCTCTGGCTTTTATGTTCTCTCTTTGATTATTCCTTTAACTTTTCCCTAATTTTTGTCTTAGATCTGATTAACTTACCTACTTCCTAAACAATCCCTCCCACCCATAACCAAAGGGCAGAAAATCCCTTTATTTAAGATTAGAGGCCCAATACACAAAATTCATGCAAGAGTAGGCCTTGTGGCCACAGCAGCTGCCTCAATCCTGCAGTTGCAGCCCTGGCTTCATCCAGAAGGCCGTCCAGAAGGATGTCAGTCTAATTAGTGTATTATGCTTTTATTATTATTGATACTTCAGCTATTAGTAAAAGTTCCATTAACACATGTATAGCTATCATTTACTATTTTGTTGGCATCATTATATTTTTTAAACATTCATTTGGCTTGATTGAATAGCCATATGACCAAATTTGATTGTTTTGGTACCAAGCAGGCAGCGTCAAATAATATAATTAATTTATCAATTATCTGCTTTTTTTCCAGATTAAATTGCCCTAATATATATATATATATATTTTAATTCTCATCTGAGCATATTTTCTCCATTAATTTTTTTTCAGATTTATTTGTTTTTTTAATTAAATCTTTATTATTCATATTATTCCATGTTTCTCTTTTTTTCCCTCCATAGCACCCCCCACCCAGCTGCCACCCCTCCCTCTGCCCTTAGTTCCCTCCCATTGATCTCATCCATAGGTGTATGATTTTTGTCCAGTCTCTCCCTGTACACCCCTCACCCCTTCCCCCCTGAGAATTATCAGTCCACTCCCTTTCTGTGCTCCTAATTCTATTATATTCACCATATTATTCTGTTGATCAAATTTTTAATTCACTTAATTTTTAGATTCACTTGTTGATAGATATGTACTTGTAGTTCATAATTTTTTGGCTTTTACCTTTTTCTTCTTCCTCTTCTAAAAGAGTACCTTTCAGCATTTCATATAATACTTGTTTGGAGTTGATGAACTCCTTTAACTTATTTAAAGAAATAATGACTGAAAACTTCCCACATCTGGTAAAAGAACTAGACTTACAAGTCCAGGAAGCACACAGAACCCCATATAAAAGGAATCCAAAGAGGACCACACCAAGACACATCATAATTAAAATACCAAGAGCAAAAGAGAAAGAGAGAATATTAAAAGCAGCAAGAGAAAAACAGTTTATTACCTACAAGGGAGCACCCATACGACTGTCAGCTGATTTCTCAACAGAAATGATGCAGGCCAGACGGGAGTGGCAAGAAATATTCAACTTGATGAATAGCAAGAACCTACTACCAAGAATAATCTATCCAGCAAAGCTAACGTTCAGAATTGAAGGGCAGATAAAGAGCTTCACACATTAATTTTTAAAGAGAGTGAAAGGAAGAGGGAGAGACAGAGAGAAACACTGATGTGAGAGAGACACATCAATTGGTTGCCTCTGGCATGCCCCAGACAAGGAGCCTGCAACCAAGGTATGAGCCCTTGACTGGAATTGAACCTGAGACCCTTCAGTCTGCAAGCCGATGCTCTATCCACTGAGCCAAAACAGCTAGGGCTATCCTGATATCTTTGATTTCTATGCTAGACAATTATTATCTGATGTCTTATTAATATTTCTTGTATTCCTGTGAACTTTCTCTCAAATATTAATATCTCTCATATTTGAGATATAGAACATTAAGCAAGTCTATATGATGCAACTGATATAATACAAAGGCAAAAAAATCATGTATTTCCAAATATATACACTCCATGCATGTGTACATTTTATGTCCAAACATATATTTTTGATATTGTAGAAAAGAAAAAATCTAGAATTTTCATTCAGATATTTGACATTGTATAGTTATTAACATTCAACCAGCTGTGTACTATAGGTTACTTTTTGTTGTTGGTGGTCACAGATTGGTATGATATTCAGATAATCAAAAGATTTGTTGCAATTAAGTCAGAGTTCATCTATCCATTTCTCCTTCATTTACCATATTAGATTAGCTTGAAAGGATTTAGTTTTAAGCAAGACACATTAGTCATTATCCACTAAGTACCTCTTTATCTTCAAGTTACTTGCAAATTGATTATATCAGGGTTTCTGCCAGTATTTTTTTAAGTATTCAAGTGAAAGTTACTTCTCTGTTCTGTTTGTTGTATGATTGTGAATTTCTTTAGTCCTCTACAAGTGACAAATTTCCCTGTTAACACTTCAAGATAAAACCTTTAGGGAAGGGGCAGATGGGTTAGGGCATGTACTGGGGGGTGGGAAGGGCAATAGGAAAAAAATAAAAATAAATGAAAAAAAAACCTTTAGGGAAACTGGCATATGAATATAAGGAATGCATTAAAACCAAAGTTGGTGGATCTGTTTGTTATTACAGTTCCTATATATGAAAATTTTCCAGTATTTTAGATGCATACTGAATGTTTAAGAGTACTATTGCTGTTCTTAATTGTATATTAGAATCAGTCCCATCAAATAAGATTGTGAAAGAGCCTTAGTTTATTAATTTTTTAAAAATTAATATATTTTCATTGATTTTAGAGAGGAAGGGAAGGGAGACAGAAACATCAATGATGAGAAAGAATCATTAATTGGCTGTCTCATGCACAGGGGATCAAGCCCACAACCCAGGCATGTGCCCTGGACCGGAATTGAACCTGAGGTCCTTCAGTCTGCAGCCAATGCTTTCTCCACTAAGACAAACCAGCTAGGAATTTAGTTTATTAATTTTTACAACCACTAAATGTGATGGACTCATGTTTTTTAAGTGACTGTGACTTAAAAGGACCAAAAAGTTGAAAATTATAATAATTTCTAGGAGTTTTCACTTTATATACTAGTATGGATTAAATTATATGTAATACAAAGTCACTAACTGTTATTTCTGAATTATGTGATTTATACACAATAGTATGTTTGCTAAGAAAATTTTATTATAAAAATTAAGTTAATTTTATATATTGGTATATCTAAGAATAGACTTAGAAGTTGCATAGACCTTGTTTGAGTTTCAACTGGCCTATCTATGAGCTGTTTGACCTTGAACAAGTAACCTAAGCTCTTGGAAATTCAGTTTCATTATTGGTAAATGCAGGTAGTATTACATATCTCATCAATTTTTAATGAGCTCAAAGGAGATACTTATATTAAGCTCAGCACAATATCTGACACATAGTGACTAGTACATAAACATTAGGATTCCAAAGATTCATAGGTTTTCTGAAGAAAGATGGGAACTATGATGGGAAATCTGCTAAATCATTTGAAGTAAATGCTTTGTTCATTCTATTAGCACAGGGACAATGCTTGAGAAACAGATTCATAAACATTTAACTGCAATTCAGTATATTATAAAAATTACCACTTCTACAACAATATAAAATTACAAGATACTGTGTTTAACTAGAAGTGGTTACTCTATGTATGAATGAGTACTTTCCAAAAGAGGTATTATGTGAAATAATATAAAGGATGGGTATATGCTCACCAAGACCACAGTCACCATGGTGTACAACTCCAAGGAACATCACTACTTTGTATGTACATGGCAATCCCCGAGCTTGCCCTCCTAAGGAAAACATTATTTTGTGTATCAGTTAGGATGCTTTCAGATGCAAGTAAATAATATTATAGAAAGTGGCTTAAATAGGAGGTTTTATTTTCTCACAATATAATGGTGCATGGATATTTCAGCCAGAATTTCCCATCATTTCACTCTGTTGTCCTCAGCATGTTGGATCTGTTATGGGGTTTATCACCCCATGGCCATACGATGATTTCTAACTTTCTAGGAAACCATCCAAATATAGGAAAGAAATGGAGCAGGGGAGAAAATTCTCTTTGAATGTCTCTTTTTTATATTAAGGGAGGAAAATTATTACAGAAGTCACCCAGATTTACCCTTTTTTCTTAATGGTCAGAAGTGACTAGCTACAAGGGATATTCAAAACCCAGAAAGTAGTCCTTTTAACCTCTATTGTGGAAATAACTCTCAGCTATGAGAAAAAAGGAGGTTAGGCAACCCACAGTGTCTCCAGACTATTCTAAGGTAAAAAAGAGGTGAGACTTTTGGCCTCTAGAATTAGACATTTTGACAATATGATTGTTTTCTTGTCAGTGTCTGCTAAAATTATACTTAGTTTTTAATAACTTCCAGTATTGTTTTTTCTTCAAGAGTGGTATTCTTCAGCTAAACATCCTATTTTTATTTTACCAAGATAACTATGAGATAAGTATTATTATCATTAATTTCCATCTTCAGAGAAGAAAATTGGGGCAAGGAAAGGTTAAGCAGAACAGTTAACAAATTATTTAATAATGAAGCCCAGTACTGGTACTCAGCCTCCTGACTCCGAGAGCAAGTTTTTTCTTGTGATCTTTATATTGCAATAGTAGAATATCACAGTATTTCATAATAATATAATGATTCAATATTTTAATACTATACACTATAGTATATAGTGTATGTAATTAACATAGTGTGATAGTTACTCTGCTATATTTCAAATTAACTAGTGAAACGCAGGATAGACTCATCAGCCTTAAAGGGATTACAGGCTTAAAGGTAGCTCTAGTCAACAGAGCACTCTCTGTCCCAAGAGCCCACCATCTTCCCAAGGCAGCCTGAGAGAAATAAAAGAGTTGTCTCTCATCCTAATGTAGGAGGTCAGTGGTCAGAGCATCGGTCAGGCACCAAAGGGTCAAGGGTTCCTTCCCTGGTCAAAGGCATATACTTGGGTTGCAGGTTCACTCTCCTGGGAGAAGATGCAGAAAGAAACCACATCAATGTTTTTCTCTCTCTCTCACTCCACCTCCTTCTCTATGGAGAAAATTTCGTCTGGTAAAGATGAGAAAACCAGCAAAAAAAAAAAAAAGTAGAAGGCCTGGCCAGTTGAACATCAGTCCATTAATCAGGAATTCACAGTTCAATTCTGGTCAGGGCACATCCCAGCTTTGGGGCTTGATCCACAGTGAAGGACATGCAGGATGCTCTATCATTGATATTTCTATCCTTTTCTCCCTCTCCCTTCCTCTCTCTAAAATCAATAAAAAACATATTTTTTAAAGAAGAATAGAGTTCAACAAATGACCTGAGTATGAGGGCAATAGAGCGTAGGAAAGGTGGCTTGAAAAGTAAGAATTCCATATTCCTTGGACTCATTTTCCTTCTCCTATCCTCTGGTTTGCATCTCTCCATTGAAAGAACAAAATCACCAGCAAATTGAAAGGACACATCATACCAAGAGATGAGTCTTTAGAAACCCACAAGAAACTCATGCCTGAGGGAAGACTTTGGCCCATTTGAAAACTCTGTGAGATGGACTCTCTGTTCAAGATCAATAGATTTAAACTTCAATAGCAACTTCCACAGTCACCATGGTGAGCAAAACTCTAGTTATTGTAAGGTTTGGTTGGATTAATTGTAGAAATAATTTTTTGTTTTTCTGAGTAAAACAGTCTTGGCACCCTTATAAAACTCATTTTGAAAGCTATTCTGACAGTCAGGGATAATTCAAAAGATGGTGTCTTTGAATAACTAGTAGTATAATTGGGCGATTTCATTCTGGGGATTTTAAAGCTGCTCTTCTAAATCAGGATCATTTTTAAGCAGCTCCCAGTGTTTACAGCTATAATTCTAAACTATGGCTGAGTGTTTCATTTGACCTCATTTTCTTTTTTTTAATTAAATCTTTATTATTCAGATTATTACATTTGTTTCTCTTTTTTCCCCTCCATAGCTCCCCTCCACTTGGCTCCCACTCTTCCCTCTGCCTTACCTCCCTCCTGTTGACCTCATCCATAGGTGTATGATTTTTGTCCAGCCTCTCCCTGTATACCCCTCACTCCTTTTCCCCTGATAATTATCAGTCCACTTCCTTTTTGTGCTCCTGATTCTATTATATTCACCAGTTTATTTTCTTGATCAAATTTTTAATTCACTTAATTTTTAGATTCACTTGTTGATAAATAGGTATTTGTTGTTCATAATTTTTTGTCTTTTACCTTTTTCTTCTTCCTCTTCTAAAAGAGTACCTTTCAGCATTTCATATAATACTGGTTTGGAGTTGATGAACTCCTTTAGCTTTTTCTTATCTGTGAAGCTCTTTATCTGCCCTTTGATTCTGAATGATAGCTTTGCTGGTTAGAGTATTCTTGGTTGTAGGTTCTTGCCATTCATCATGTTGAAAATTTCTTGCCACTCCCATCTGGCCTGCATCGTTTCTGTTGAGAAATCAGCTGACAGTCGTATGGATGCTCCCTTGTAGGTAATGAACTGTTTTTCTCTTGCTGCTTTTAATATTCTCTCTTTGTCTTTTGCTCTTGGTATTTTAATTATCATGTGTCTTGGTGTAGTCCTCTTTGGATTCCTTTTATATGGGGTTCTGTGTGCTTCCTGGACTTGTAAGTCTATTTCTTTTACCAGATGTGGGAAGTTTTCAGTTGTTATTTCTTTAAATAGGTTTTCAGTATCTTGCTCTCTTTCTTCTTCTGGCATCCCAGCAATTCTGATGTTGCTACGCTTGAAGCTGACCCAGAGGCTCCTTACATTATCTTCACATTTTTGGATTCTTTTTTCTTTTTTCTTTTCCAATTGAGTGTTTTCTGATTCTTTATATTTCAAAAATTTTACTTGATTCTTGCCTTCCTCTAGTCTGCTGTCAGGTCTCTGTATAATATTTTTTATTTCAGTCAGTGTATGTTTAATTTCTAGTTGGTCCTTTTCCATCTCTAGTTGGTACTTTTCCATCTCTAGTTGTATCTTTTTCATCTCTAGTTGATTCTTTTTCATCTCCTCTTGGGTCTCGCTAACTTTATCCAACTTTTCCAGGATATTCTTGAAAAACCTTATAAGTGTGGTTTTGAACTCTATATCCTGTCATTTGTTTTCCTCCATTTCTTTTGTTTGTGATCTCTTCCTTTGTCTCAGCATTTTCACTATGCCAGGTGAACTTCTGTGTTAGATTCATCATGATGATACAAGACGTGCAAAACTGCAAAAGCCTCTCTGTTGAGCTTGGGATGGGTGGAGTCTCAGAGCTTAATGGACCACCTTGCCTTCCAGTCGGACCCGTCCTGTGCACGCTCTCTCTCACAGTGCCTCTAGACTGCTGCCCCTCTGGCTCCCCTGCGCTCCAGGACCATATGAGTCTGGGTCCCCACGGTTTTGCCCGAAACTGGGATTTAGTGGATTAGAAGTGGTACAGTTGGGAGGGTCTGTCTCCCGCCCACGCATGAAAGCCAGTGGCACGATCAGCAGTCGGTCCTCTGCACACAGTGCTGTGCATGCCACCAAACTTTTGATCTTTTGCGACTCCCCTAAATTTCCATGCACTTCTCCCTTTTCACAGTCCAAACTTCCCCCGTATGAGTTTTGGCTGGATCTGGGATTTAGTGTCATAGGATAAGGGGTTCAATGCTGTTGAGAGTCTCTGTCTCCCCACCACCAGAGAAAGCCAGCCAGATTCTCTGGCACCTGCTCTCTCCATGCGCATGTCTCTGTACCTCAGCTTTTTGCAGCTCCTCTGGGTCTCTGTGAGCCCCTCTCTTTCCTTCTAGTTGTATAATTTCCACTCAGCCAGCTTTCCTGTGGTTCTGGATGATGTCTGTTCTGTCTTTTAGTTGTAGGTTTGAAATTGTTGTGTGAGGCAGCAGTGTAGGTATTTACCTATGCTGCCATCTTGGATTCTCTCTGACCTCATTTTCTAACATAAGGAATTAGCTAATAGACAGGTAAAAATAGACTTTCCCCAAAGTAAGCACACTTTGGTCAGGGTCACCCAATCATTGTTTAATAGCATGCTATTTAGCCTCCAAGTATTTGATATTTTTCATTGTTTTTATTGTAGTCGATTTCTAATTTTATGCCATTGTGATTTGAGAAGATGCTTGATGTGATTTCAATCTTCTTGAATTTGAAGAGACTATGCCTGTGTCCCAACATGTAGTCATTCTTTGAAAATGTTCCTTATACTTTTGAAAAGAATATATTTTCTGTAGCTTGGGGTGAAATGATCTGAAGATGTCAATTAATTCCATCTGATCTAGCGAATTTTTAGGATTGAAGTTTTTTTTGCTGATTTTTTGTTTAGAGAATTTATCCAGTGGTGTCAATGGGGTATTACAGTCCCCTATTATGACTGTATTGCTAACTATCTCTCACTGGATATCTTCCAGAAGTTGTTTTGTTGTTGTTGTTGTTGTTTGTTTGCTTGTTTTATTTTATTTTTTATGTATTTGGGTGCTCCTGTATTGGGTGTATATGTGTTTACAAGAGTTATAATCTCTTGTTGAATTGCTCCCTTTAGTATTATAAAATGGCCTTTCTTATCTATTGCTATGGCCTTCACTTTGAGGTCTAATTTGTCAGATATAAGTATTGCTACCCCAACTTTTGGTTCATTTCCATTTGCCTAAATTTTTTTCCCATCCCTTCACTATCAGTCTGTTTGAGTTCTTTATTCTGAGGTGGGTTTCTTGTAGACAGCAGATATATGGGTCATGTTTTCTTATCCATTCAGCTACCCTATATCTTTTGATTGGAGAATTTAATCCATTTACTTTTAAGGTTATTATTGGTAGATACTTATTTATCACCATTTCTATTTGTTTTGTTTTTTGATAACAGTCCTTTCACCATTTCTTGCATTGGTAGCTTGGTAGTAATAAACTTCCTTAGTCCTCCTCTGACTATGATCCTCCATATTTCACCTTTGATTTTGAATTATAGCCTTGCTGGGTATAGTATTCTTGGATTCAATCCCTTGCTTTTCATCACTTTGTATATTTCATTTCATTCCCTTCTGGCCTGATGTGTTTCTGTTGAGAAATCAGTTGATAGTCTAATGGGAGCTCCCTTTTAGGTAACTTTCTGTCTTTCTCTGGCAGTCTCTAAGATTCTTATTTTGTCTTTGGTGTTTGCCAATTTAATGATGCTGAGTCTTGGTGATGGCCTTTAGAAGTTCATGATCTTTGGGACTCTGTGTGCTTCTTGAACTGTGTGAGTTTTTCTTCCTGTTATCAGGGAAGTTTTCTGCTATTATTTATTCAAACAGGTTTTCTATTCCTTTCTCAGTTTTCTCTTCTCATGGTACCACTATTATGTGGATGTTGTTTCTTTTTATGTTGTCCTAAAATTCCCTTAGGCTCTCCTCATGTTTGTTTGTTTTTTCCAATTGCTGCTCTGCTTGGGTGTTTTTTTCCTATCTTGTCTTCTAGCTTGCTGATGAGGTCCTCAGCTTCTTTTAATCTACTGTTGATGCTTTCTATTGTGTTCTTTATTATAGCTGTATCATTATTTCTTTTTGGTTCTTTTTCATTTCCACTTGATTCTTAAACATGTTGTTGAATTTGTCTTCCATACTTTTCAGCATACTTATGATCATTGTTCTGAATTCTTTCTCTGACAAATTGCTTCTCTCCATTTCATTTACTTTCTTTTCTGGTGATTCCTTCTTTTCTTTTGTCTCAGGGCTATTTTTTTTTTTGTCTCCCAATTTTTGCTCCTCTCAGGGTGTCTAGTTATGTGGCCCATTCTCTACCACATTGACCAAAAAGCACAAAATACAACTTGACAAGACACAACAGAGGGAACAAAAAATTTAAGTATTCATAACACCAATAACCCCAGAGAAAAGAGAATTAGGGAAAGGAAAAGAACATAAAACTGATATTGAGAAAAGGAAAAAAATAAGAGAAAAGAAAAAAAAGCAAAAAGGGGGGGGAGGAATATACATGTATGAGGAAAATATTCTACAAAACGAATAAATAAACCAAAAAAAATGCAAACAAACACACAGAAAGAAAAAGGGAAAACTGAATCTGAAGAGGCAGAGCTTATTTCCAGAAAGTAAGGTAAAGAAATTGAATTAATATGTAATGGTCACCTGTAATCCCACT
>JAAGEH010000012.1:5010611-5131958 GCA_011751065.1 Lasiurus cinereus
AAAATATAAAAAATAAAAAAGTGAAGTAGAGAAGTGTCATTCTCTTTAGCTGAGTTTTAATGTCCCATTAAGGGAACTGCATTAAGACCCCTCTCTATTGCTCTCTCTGCCATCTATCAGCTTGCTGTTAGGTAGTCAGCACTGTGTTAAAATTCCCAGCTATCCACTGCTCCTCCTTGTCTATGTTCCCAACCTTGGTTTCACACAGGTGGGACCAATCTGCCCTGTTTGTTTGTCTGTCTGCTTTCAGTCACATTTACAGAAGCATTTATTTCTGACACAGGCTTTTTTTTTATGTATTTTATTGATTTTTTACAAAGAGGAAGGGAGAGGGATAGAGAGTTAGAAACATCGACGAGAGAGAGACATTGATCAGCCGCTTCTTGCACACCCCTGACTGGGGATGTGCCCGCAACCAATATACAGTGGTACCTCGAGATACGAGTTTAATTCATTCCGTAACATTGAGGTATGGGAAACTATGAGAAGCTCGAGTCTCAGTAAACTGGTGGGTCGTGTGCAACTGGCCGATCCGCACGATTACTTCTATCTCAAATGTTGCTTGTATTTCAAAGCAAAAATCGCTCGCTCGAAGGCTCGTATCTCAAAAATCTCGTATGTTAGGGCACTCGTATCTCCATGTACCACTGTATATGCTCTTGACTGGAATCGAATCTGGAACTTTTCAGTCCACAGGCCGACCCTCTATCCATTGAGCCAAACCAGTTTTGGCTGACACAGGCTTTGGGCAGGGAGCAGTGGGAGGAGGAGTGTTGCTGAATTAGTTTCCAGGACCAAATGGCCCCTCAACCCAGTCCCAGAGGGCTCCCTGTGGGTATTCAGAATCCTTGCTTCCCTGTGGAACTCGAGGCTGGGTGTGGCTGTGCTGCTAGAAGGGACTGATTTTTCAAGAGAAAAATGGCTGTTTAGGGTTGGAGGGACCAGACTGCCTCAGAGCTAGATTCCTGGTCACCTCCCACTGCTTTGCTCTCCAGCCTCCACAAAATTAACTCCACCTGCATGGTGGCCTTGGTGAATGTTTGTAATTGAAATATCTTATATACTGGGATTAGTGAATAAAAGCAAGGAAAATATAAAGACAGAGCAACCACACCACTGCATGATTCTCTCCCCTGGCACTGCACAGCCAGTACAGAACTTCAGGATGCCTTTCTGGGTACAGCATCCTTTGACTTGAACTTAGATATAGAGGCCCAGGCTGTCAGCAGCCCAGTGGGCCCTTCCACAATCAAATGCTACAGCATTCTTAAGGGATGAGGACTTGGTGCAATGCAGTTTTCTTCTAACCTTCTAGTCCAGGTGGTTGCATATCGCTCTCTCCAGCCCAGATCCCCGATCCTACCATTTTCCAGGTGTCCTCTGTCCTTTCTGGCCCTGGATTGTCTCACCAGCTGTGTTTAATTCACCAATTTCAGGTGGATGTTATTTGATTTAATTGTTTCTTCTATCTGCTCCATGAGGAGGCGCAGGAACGATCACCTATTCGGCCACCATTTTATCTCTCCCCAGACAACTTTTTTAGGAGTTTGTGGCCAACGAGGCTCAAGACCATGGGTTTATAGCCAAGGCAACAGGTCCCTCGCCAGTGTGTTTGTAGGGTCCCGGGTGGTGTCCAAGGTTTCCCCAGGTGTAGGTGAGGCTGGGCTTCCAGTCACAGCAGCTCTCCCCTTCAAAATGGCATGACCTCTGAAGCAGAGCCAGTGTCCCAGGAAAGATTTCAACAATGGCAGAGGCTGCCTGGCTAGGGGAGCCTGGTCTGCCAGTCCTCAAAAGTCTTATGGAATATAACTGTCATACACACACACACACACACACACACACACACAACACATACACACTCACACACACACACACACACACAAACACACACATCCACACACTCCCCTCTCACTCCCTCACTCACACTTTCTCCATCACTGCTGTCCTGTCGACTCCCTCCTTGATTCCATCCAGGTTAAATGTGTTTTTTTTAATTAAATCTTTATTATTCAGATTATTACATTTGTTTCTCTTTTTTCCCCTCCATAGCACCCCTCCACCCAGCTCACACCCTCCCCTCTGCCCTTACCTCCCTCCCATTGATCTCATCCATAGTTGTATGATTTTTGTCCAGTTTCTCCCTGTACACCCCTCACCCCTTTCCCCCTGAAAATGATCAGTCCACTCCCTTTCTGCGCTCCTGATTCTATTATATTCACCAGTTTACTCTGTTGATCAAATTTTTAATTCATTTAATTTTTAGATTCACTTCTTGATAGATATGTATTTGTTGTTCATAATTTTTTGGCTTTTCCCTTTTTCTTCTTCCTCTTCTAAAAGAGTACCTTTCAGCATTTCATATAATACTGGTTTGGAGTTGATGAACTCCTTTAGCTTTTTCTTATCTGTGAAGCTCTTTATCTGACCTTCAATTCTGAATGATAGCTTTGCTGGATAGAGTATTCTTGGTTGTAAGTTCTTGCTATTCATCACGTTGAATATTTCTTGCCACTCCCATCTGGCCTGCATCATTTCTATTGAGAAATCAGCTGACAGTCATATGGATGCTCCCTTGTAGGTAATGAACTGCTTTTCTCTTGCTGCTTTTAATATTCTCTCTTTGTCTTTTGCTCCTGGTATTTTAATTATGATGTGTCTTGGTGTGGTCCTCTTTGGATTCCTTTTATATGGGGTTCTGTGTGCTTCCTGGACTTGTAAGTCTATTTCTTTTACCAGATGTGGGAAGTTTTCAGTCATTATTTCTTTTTTTGTTTTGTTTTGTTTTGTTTTTATATATTTTATTGATTTTTTACAGAGAGGAAGGGAGAGAGATAGCAAGTCAGAAACATCGATGAGAGAGAGACATCCATCAGCTGCCTCCTGCACGTGCCAAACTGGAGATGTGCCCACAAGCAAGGTACATGCCCCCGACCAGAATCGAACCTGGGACCTTTCAGTCCACAGGCCAACGCTCTATCCACTGAGCCCAAACGGTCTCGGCGAGTCATTATTTCTTTAAATAGGTTTTCAGTATCTTCCTGTCTCTCTTCTGGAACCCTCACAATTCTGATGTTGCTACGCTTGAAGCTGTCCCAGAGGCTCCTTACATTATCTTCACATTTTTGGATTCTTTTTTCTTTTTGCTTTTCCAGTTGAGTAATTTCTGATTCTTTATATTTCAAATTTTTGACTTGATTCTTGCTTTCCTCTAGTCTGCTGTTAGGACTCTGTATGATATTTTTTATTTCAGTCAGTGTCTCTAGATGGTCCTTTTTCATCTCCTCTTGGGACTTGCTAAATTTATCCATCATCTCTAGTTGGATCTTTTGCATCTCTAGTTGGTCCTTTTGCATCTCCTCTTGGGACTTGATAAATTTATCCACCTTTTCTAGCATATTCTTGAAAAACCTTAAAAGCATGGCTTTGAACTCTATATCTAGTCTTTTTTTTTTTCTCCATTTCTTTTGTTTGTGATCCCTTCTCTTGTCTCGGCATTTTCACTATGCCCGGGAAACTTCTGTCTTGAATTCAGCCTTATGATACCAGATTGCAAAACCACCTTGCCTTCCAGTCGGCCCTGCCCTCCATGGCTCCTGAGTCTCACGTGACTGGGTAATCGCTGGAGCGGTACTTGTGCGCCTGCACCTGCAGTGCTTCTAGACCGCTGCCTTTCTGGCTCCCCTGCCCACCAGGACCACACGAGTCTAGGTCTCCAGGGTTTAGCCCGAAAAAGGGGCTTAGTGGAGTCAGAAGTGGCACAGTTGGGAGGGTCTGTCTCCCGCCCACTCAAAAGCCAGTGGCACAATCAGCAGTCTGTCCTCTGAGCAGTGCCGTGCGCGCCAGCAGACCTCTGATCTTTTGCGACTCCCCTAAATTTCCGTGCACCTCTCCCTTTTCTATATCCATAGATTCAATGCAATCCCCATTTCACAGACCTGAAATTAACTTTCAAAAAATTCAACTGGAATAAAAAAAAGACCACAAATAGCCACAGCAATCCTGAGAAAGAACAAAGTAGGTAGGATCTCAATACCAGATATCAAGCTGTATTCTAAAGCCACTGTTCTCAAAATAACCTGGTACAGGCACAAGAACAGACATATAGATCAATGGAATAAAATAGAGAACTCAGAAATCAATCCAAACCACTATGGCAAATTAATATTTAACAAAGGAGACATGAAATACAATGGAGTCAAGACAGTCTTTCAATACATGGTGTTGGGAAAATTGGACAGATACATGCAAAAAAATGGAGTAGAACACCATCTTACACCATACACAAAAATAAACTCAAAATGGATATAGTACTTAAACATCAGACTGGAAATCATAAAAATACTAGAGGAATCCACATGCACAAAATCTTAGACATATGCTAAAGGAACTTCTTCACTGATACCAGCCCTAGGCCAATGGAAACTAAAGAGAAAATAAACAAATGGGACTACATCAAAATAAAAAAGATTTTGCACAGCAAAAGAAACCATCAATATCCTAACTGGTTTGTCTCAGTGGATAGAGCATCGGCCTATGGACTGAAGGTCCCAAGTTCAATTCCAGTCAGGGGCATGTACTTTGATTGCAGGCACATCTGCAGTGGGAGGTATGCAGGAAGCAGCTGATAGATGTTTCTCTCCCATTGATGTCTTTGACTCTCTATCCCTCTCCCTTCCTCTCTGTAAAAAAAAAATCAATAAAATACTTAAAAAAAAGAAACCATCAACAAAACAAGAAAGCCCACTGCATGGGAGAACATGTTTGCCAATGTTATCACCAATAAGGATTTAATCTCCAACATCTACAGGGAAATCATACAACTTAAGGAAAGGAAGATAAACAATCCAATCAAAAAATGGGCAATGGACCTAAATAGATATTTTTCAAAAGAAGATAGAACAATGGCCAAGAGACATATGAAAATATGTTCAAAGTCACTAATTATCTGAGAGATGCAATCAAAACAATGTGGTATTATCTCACATGTCAGAATGGCTATCATTAACAAAGGACAAGTATTGAAGAGAATGTGGAGAAAAGAAACCCTCTTGCACTGCTGGTAGGAATGCAGATTGGTGCAGCCACTTTGGAGAACAGTATGGAGTTTCCTCCAAAAATTAAAAATGGAACTCCCATTTGACCCTGTGATCCCACTTCTAGGAATATATCCAAAGAAACTAGAAATAGCAATCAGAAAAGATATATGCACCTCTATGTTCATAGCAATACAATTCACCATAGCTATAATTTGTAAACAGCCTAAGTGCCCATCAGCAGGTGAGTGGATTAGAAGCTGTTATACATCTTCACAATAGAATACTATGCTATGGTAAAAAATATCGTATTCTTACCATTTGCAACAGCATGGATGAACTGGTGAGCTTTATGTTAAGTGAAATAAGCCAGTCAGAGAAAGATAAATATCACATGATCTCACTCATTTATAGAATATAATTAACAACATAAACTGATGAACAAAAACAGATCCAGAGACAGAGAATCATCTATCAGACTGTCAAACCTCAGAGGGAATGTAGGGAAGGGTGAGGGTAAGGGGGAGAGATCAACCAAATGGCTTGTATGCATATGCATGTAAGCCTAAGCAATAAACACAGACACTGGGGCGGCGGGGGGAGAAGGCATGAGATAGGGAGGGGTTGAGGTGATAATGGGGGCTGAGGACCTTGATCAATAAAGAGATTTTGAAAATAAACTCAGAAAGCAACAGAGATTGATTAAAGTAAAGACTGTCAACAGAAACCTCAAAAATCAAGTAAGGATATAAAAACCTTGATTCTGATATGTTTCTACTCTTAGGAATTCCAATTCATGATAGGGAAAATCAGAGAGGAACTTCACCTTCACCTACAGTCTTCAACTGTATCTTCTTTGAGTTAATAGCTTTAAATGTGACAGAAGTTCATCTTGAGTAATACAATGATTGGACATGTGTTTAAGAAACCACAATCTAGGATAGAATAATGGCCACCAGCAACTAACATCTAGAATAGTTGATATCAGTAGCTAATATTTATTCTGTGCATAATATATGTCAAGGAATACACTGAACACTTGCAAGTCATTTTACAAAATCCTGTTAGTTGTTTGCTACCATCAGCCTCATTTCCAAATCAGGAATCCGAGGCTAGGAATTTACTAGAAATTAGAGGAGATAGGATTCAAATCCTAGTCAGCTGAGTCCAAGTCCTCTCTGTTTATAATGTCAATTACTACAAAAGTGATAGATGGAGAACATGCAATGGAGCTTACAGGTGAGCCTTCTAACCCAGTTCTGGTGGATCAGGGACCATTTCCTACAGAACACAATGTGTACCATTGAGATATAATAGGTATTGTGCCAGTTAGAAAGAACAAGAAAGACCTTTGAGGTGTACAAACCAGTATATGAGGAACTGCATTCCAATTACTCTAAAAAGACTCTTCATGATATGGTCCAGCCCTGTCTCTCATCACTCTCTACTCCTATGGCTTCAACTATAATTTGACATTTTTTCAGTTGCTTTAAAGACTCCTTCCAAGTTCACTTCCATGCTGGGACTCTGGGAATGCCATTCTTTGGTCGAGATTAGAACTCTGTTCCTAGGTAGTGCTTAGTTATTTTCCAGCTCTCACCTTAGATATTGTTTTCTCCAGGGAAGCTTCCAAGAGCATCATCATCCAGATCTTCTCAACTTGTATTTAGGGTCCCTGCCATGCATAAGCATAGCCCCCTGCATTTCTCTCACCATAGTACTAAGTGAACTGCTAAATCCACATTCAAACATCTACCTTTCCATGAAACTGAAAATTCCATGGAGCAAGGTCTGTTTTATTCATTATTGAAATCTCAGAGCCTGCTCCACTGCCAAACATATAATCATTTTAGAAAGAATGAGAAGACCTAAGTTTGTGGAGTAATATCCCCATCTTGTGGTCTTTTGGAAGACTCCTTTAAGTCATAATACCCTGCTGTGTTTTCAATACCAAAAGCATATGTGGGCACTCACAATACTTGCTTCCAGACACTGGAGGAAATGAAAGTAAAAGTGAGATCTTACCTTTTAAGTCAACATTTCCTCTTTTAGTTGACAAAAAAAACACAGAAGAAATATTTGAAATGGAATAAACTGAGAGTAGAGTTGTAAAGAGAAGTAAAAGGACACCAAACCAAACAAACCAGTCACCTTGTCTACTTGCATTTTTGAAGCAAAGGATTTTACACAGATTTGTCATCTGAAAGGAAATTTTCCAAGCCTGTATTTCTTCATGGATTGATTCATTTTCAGTCAAATTCACAACCTTCTTAGAATCTTAACACCTCAGCTGGAAGAAAAAAGCAGGTATTTCAAACAAAAAGTACACAGTAAGTGAGTGACAATGCCAGGCCAGAACCCAAACTATCTAATGCTGCCTCTGTTAAACCAGAATTGGGTTTGTTAATAATTGAACAGTGATTAGTTACTGTGCCTGTGAAATGGAATGACTTCCTTTTTTATGGACTCATCATAATTAGTATTTTCAACAAAAATCCCCAATTTGAGGTGTGGAAAAGGAGAAACTTCATTCAGGTGAATAGTTTGCAAAATGGAAATGCAGCCTCCAGTGAAAACTGAAAATGCACTCTCCAAGACAAAGGGGAAGCCAACTTTCATAAAATGCCATCCCAGGTTTCCCATTGGTCCAGTTTTATGCAAATGATATATCTAAATTCTCACAGTCCTAATTGGTTGGTATTGATACAGATGAGGATATAATAATGAACTTGATTAGATAGGGCAGGTCTCAGTTCCTTGGTTGAAAGACAAAACCAGGAATTAACTCCCTTAAAACAGTTGACTCAAACAGCAGGAGCACAGCACAGGAGGTTGAAAGTTAAGTCTGTGGAAGATGGCTACTGATGGGAAGGCAGACTTCAAGATACTGTGTGAGTAAGAAAACAAAGGGAGAGTGTGTGATTGCACTGGGAGTGTTTGTTGGTGAGTTGATGGACAGCTATATTCCAGGAGACTGTGGAGGAGACTGACTGGACAGCCCCCACTGCTGCTGGATTTCTCTCTGTCCTTTTGTTGTTGTTTGCTTGATTGTTGATTATATCGATTTTTTTATGCTTTTTTGAGAGATTGTTTTGCTTTTTATTATTTTTTTGTTTTGTTTTGTCTTTGTTTGCATTTTGCTTCTGTTTTCTTCCATCACCTCACTTGATATTAGTTGTTCTTTGTTTGCATTCATCTCCGGGTACTTGTTGCTGGCATGTGTTGGAATTAGTGGGTTCCTTCCTTGGATACCGAGACTGTGCTCTCTTGAAGGGGAAAGTGGATGTTATCAGACACCTGAAAAGCTCAGGGAATCTACAGCTACTGCACCCACCAAACAGCTGTGAACCCAAGAACACAGGTCCCCAATTGGTACAAGCATGCGGATTCAGAGGAGCTCTACACTCCTCCACGGAAAGGTGAGATTTCACCTGGGATAGTGAAGTCTGTGATCCCAGCAGAAGAGAGAAACACACACTTGGGAGCTGGAGGCCTGGGAAAGTCTGCCTCTAGAAAAATCTGCAGCTGCTAGGGCTGGCTTGATCCGTGAATGTGGATGGGGGTCCTCAGAGCTACTAACAGAAGGGAACTCTAAAAAGCAACCCATTTTGATCAAGGCACAAAAGTACAACCTAAACATTTTAAAAGTGCACCTGCTGCTTAGACCCAAAGGGAAAAAAGACTGCGCAGACTTGCACTCAGCCCCGTAGTTCACACACTTAACTCTGGCTCTTTCTTTTCCTCTTTAAATCATTGCTAATGATTACTAAGCCATATATAGGATCATCCAAGAGACTGCAAGGGAAAGTTGTTTTTCTAGAACCTGGGGATCAGAGCAGGGAACAACCATCAAGAACCAGCTCTGGGTCAACCCACTCCCCCAAACCAGTATTAAGTGCCACAGGAAAAACAAATTCTAAACACTAGCTAGAGAGGACCTATAGATCCGGAGGTCAATCCAGAAACACTCCCAACCAGGGGTTCAATCACAAATTGACTCTTGTGTAAACACTAATAAACTGCCTGTTTAAAAATCAGGACTGGTTTACAACACTGAGGAGCAATGGAATGCAGGGAACTTCAAAACTGCCATGACCTTCACTACTGCACATTTTTATTTTTTTCATCTTTTATTTAAGAAACCAATTTTTTTCCTCACTTGATTTTACCTTTTTAATTATTACATTTTTATTTTCAATCAGTATTATTACTACTATTTTACCTTTTCTTTAAAAAAGTGTCATTTTATTTTCTCTTTATTTTACTTTGGGATTAGTGTTCTACATTCTATTTTCATCTTTCCTTCAGAACATTTTACTCTATCTCAACTTTGCCTTTATGCCATCACTCTCTTCCTCACTTTTCCCTTTTTCTTGTTCTGTTTCTTATCCTATTCCTGCTTTAGATTTTCCCTATTCCTTCTTTTTATCCTGTTAAAATTTAGTCCTATTTACATATCTAATTTCTCTGCTCCAAGTCCATATACACCTCTATCTTCTCTTTCTTCACTATCAAAATTTTTTTTCTTTCTGTCCTTTTGTTGTTGTTTGCTTGATTGTTGATTATATCTATTTTTTATGCTTGTTTAAGAGATTGTTTTGCTGTTTTGTTTGTTTTGTTTGCATTTTGCTTCTGTTTTCCATAACCTCATTTGATATTAATTGTTGTTTGTAGTTTGCATTCATCTCCAGGTACTTGTTGCTGGCCTGTGTTGGGATTAGTGGCTGTTTTATTAAAGTTTTCTCCCCATATATGTAGTTTTTTTTCCTCTTCTTTCTTATTGTTTTTCTTTTCTATCTTATTATTCTTCCTTTTTCCAATTAAATGTTACACTCTTTTTTTCCCCCTCTTCTTTATTTCTTATCCTCTAATTTACCTTTCTCTGGTGATCACCTTCATTGGGGTTATAAATATCATGAATACATTTGTGTTCAGTACCTAGTGCCTTGTGCCTTGTGCCTTATGCCTTGTGCCTTGTTGGGTTGTATTTTGTGCCTTTAAATCAACACAGGAGAGAGACAACTATATAACTAGAAACATGAAGAAGAGATAATATGGGGAGACAAAGAAACAGCCCATATATGAAAGAAAAGTAAGCATCACAGGAAAAGGAAGTAAACAAAATAGAGGTAAGCAACCTGTCAGAAAAAAAAATCAGAGAAATGGTCATAAGGTGGATGAAAAGAATGTAAGACAAGAGGAAATGAAGAAGAATCAAGAATAAAAAATGAAAATTGACATTGCTGCTGTAGAAATCATCAAATGTAGAAAGCATCAAGAGTAGACTAGAAGAAGCAGAGGACCGCATCAGTGAGCTAGAACACAATGTAGGAAAAAAAATTAAAAAGCAAGAGGAGAGCCTAAGGGAACTTTGAGACAACATGAAACAAAAGAATATCTGCATAATAGTAGTGCCAGAGGAGAGGAAACTGAGCAAGGAATAATGTCAGAGAATTTCCCTAATATAGGGATGAAAAACCCCACACAAATCCAAGGAGCTCACAGAGTCCAAGGAAAAGGGAGCCCAAAAACTGATGCCAAGGCATATTACAGTTAAACAAGAGGCCTGGTGGACAAAATTCATGCATGGGAAGTGGGGTGTGCTTCAGCCAGCCTGCTCCCTCTCCAATCTGGGACCCCATGAGGAATGTTCGATTGCCTGTTCAGGTAGGATCAGGCCTAAACGGGCAGTCAGAAATACCTCTCACAATCCAGGACTGCTGGCTCCCAACTGCTCACCTGCCTGCCTTCCTGATTGCCTCTAACTGCTTCTTTCTGCCAGCCTAATCACCCCCTAACCACTCTCCTCCCAGCCTGATTGATGCCTAAATGTTCCCCTGCCAGCCTGTTTGCCCCTAACTGCCCTCCCCTGTGGGCCTGGTCACCCCTAACTGCCCTCCCCTGCAGGCTTGATCATGCTCAACTTACCTTGGTCACCTTGCAGGCCTGGTCCCTGCCAACTCCCCTCCCCTGCTGGCCATGTTGTGGTGGCCATCATGTGTCCACATGGGGGCAGGATCTTTTGACCACATGGGGGCAGTCATCTTGTGTGTTGGAGTAATGGTCAATCTGCATATTACTCTTTTATTAGGTAGGATAGAGGCCTGGTGCATGGAGGTGGGGCCAGCTGGTTTACCCTGAAGAGTGTCCTGGATCAGAGTAGGTGTTCCCTTAGGGTGTGGGATGGTCTGGGCAAGGAGCCTGTGGTGGTTTGTAGGCCAGTCACATCCCCCAGCGACCCAATTGGAGGCCCTGGATCTGGGATTTATTTATCTTCTACAATTGAAACTTTGTAGCCATTGAAACTGTTGCCTTAAGCAGAGGCCTGGGCCAGTCAGGGTTTGGGGAAAGCTTGGTTTCCTCCATCACCAGGGGCAACTCAAGCCTCCCTCCTGCTCTCTCTATGGCCATAGCCATCTTGGTTGGATTAATTTGCATACTCACTTTGACTGGCTGTTGGGCGTGGCTTGTGGGTATGGATGGTGCTCAATTTGAATATTACTCTTTTATTAGATAGGCTATTTGCTTTTAATTAAAAATGCCAAGTATTCAGAATATTGGGAAACTGGTAAAGTTCAAGTTAACTGTAAATAGGTTTATTCCCTCTCCATCAATCTGCAAGAAAGATACTCAAAGAGTAATGAGCTTAATCTTTCTGTTCAAATGGCACAGAAATCACTGACCTCTTCAAGAGCCATCTACCCCTTGCTAATGAGGCTTCCTCCTTTCTCAAGGATTCCTCACTGGATTGCATCTCCCTGTTTTGATAATGTGTTTAGTATTATGAATAAGTTTTCTTTACCAATGCTCTTTTCATTGGTATAGGCCAAGGACATTAAGTCAAACAAATAAGCAGGTATTAGGAAAAATTGATTGAAGGAACAAATGAAGCCACTTGCTTTAAATATTAACAAATTAGAAACTTAAGGATTTAAAATATTTAAATACTAAGCATAGTTCAATATTACTTGGTACAAGCAGATATGTCTTAAGAACCAATCTATAATTGAAAAAAGTCCTTAACTTTCCCCTATTTTACTAATGTGTAAAATAGAAATTATACTGGCCCTTCCTCTTATCTGAGGGCTCAGGGAAATTGACTGAAGCAAAAGTTCTGTGTCAAATGAAGAGAACTACCCACTGTTCTAAGTTTTACTGCATAGTTTTGACTCCAGAAACCTCTTCTGCCTTCTATATTATTTTATTTCAGAGAATTGGAAAGGGTATAAGGGAAGGTAGTAGGCAGAATAATGCCCCCAAAATGTCCACATTTTAATTCCTAGAAACCTTATATGGAAAAATGGACTTTGCAGATGTGATTAAATTAAGCATCTCAAAATGGGAGATTATCCTGGATTAATTGACTAGGACTAATGTAATCACAAGTGTCCTTATCAGAGGGAGGTCAGAGTGTTGGAGTCAGTAGTAGAAGATAGGATGATGCAAGCAAGAAATTGAATGATTCTCAGATGGGGCTCCAAGTCAAGGAATGCAAGAGATTCTAGGATCTGGTAAAGGCACAGAAGCAGATTCTCCCTAAGAATGTCCCAAAGGACCCAGCCCTGCTAATAACTTGGCATCAGCAGTGAAAATGTTTTTAGGTTTCTGACCTCCAGAACAGCAAGAAAATAAATGTGCATTGTTTTAAGCCACTTTGTTATAGGAGCCATGTGAAACTAATACAAATGATAAGCTATGTTCTCTCATTAAAAAGAGCAAAGGAGTGAAGCTCAGAAGACTTTGGGGTCTGGTTTTAAGTTTTTCACTAATAGCTGTAGGATCCTAAACAATTCCCATTATCTCTCAGAACTTTAATGTACCCATACACCAGAGAGTTTAACTGTTTAACTTCTTAGTCCCTTCTAGCTCAGAGTCTAGCATGGTCACAATGCTAAGTGTACAGAATCGAATAACATCCTCTTTGTCCTCCTAATGATATTCTAAATTTGCGTTTACATTCTCCTTGTCATGCCATACTGTTACAGAATTTATCAGGTAACCGAAGAACACATAGGAGTACTTGGAGACACAGGAAAAACCCATTTCATTTTAGATGTTTCACATGTACCAATTCAATGACTCAGGGGAGACTGTTTTTCTCCAAATCCTGAGCAAGCCAATAGGAAGGAAACATTCCCTTTATAACCTTTAGCTTCTTTGTCCCCCAAATATGGATCATACTTCTGTATTTCACGGGCTTTGCAAAAAGTCCTGTATGTGGGGATGGAGGCCATGAGACCACACCTTAAGGCCTGGCCTGGTGCCAGTACTGATAACCCTGTCTGGGGTTTGTGTATTGTTCATGGTTTATGACCTCTCTAAAATGGGAGTAATACTTAAGTAAACAGGTCTGGCAGGACCAGATAATTAAAGAAGGGGCAGTGACTAGACTATAGGCTAATAAGAATGTGCATTAGGTTACTGGCATAGATACAGTCTTATTGTCCCCCATCAATACCACACCTCTAGTGACTCTGTGGCCAGATCATAAATCCCAGACATTGGCACTGAAGACATAGCAAGAGATAAAATGTCTTTTCAAATTTGCCTAATACTCCGATTAAAAAAACAAAACAAAACAAAACAAAAACAAACAAACAAACAAAAACATGTTGCCTGTTTCAGGTAGGTTTTTTTTGGAGCAGGGCTTCTTGGTTTTGGTCAAACATATGACCTGGCAATACCACAGCACTTACTAAGTGTTTATTTTCTCTATCGATGTATAGTAATTTTAATAAAAGTCTTGTACCAGCCCTCATCCTAGGTGGTAAGCCAGCCCCACCTATCTTCCTTGCATTCTGTTGAACACAGATGCCTTCCAATAACTAAAGTCATTATTTTGTCTTCATAACCTTTCTGCTTGTGCACCAGAGAGCTGTTGCAAAATTATGTATATTTAGAAAAATGATGTCAGTTATTTCTTATTTTGCCATCTTTGAGATGTCATTTGACTTGGATTTTCCAGCAAAATAGATTCCTATTGGTACCACCCCCAATTCTAGAATACACAAAATACTAATGGATTAAAGGGATCCCACTATTTTATCTGTGTTACATCTTCTTCAAAATAAATAAGCCCACCCACACATCTGTCACTAGAAATGAGCTAAGAACAGCTAGGCAATGCTTTATTCCTTCCTGTTAAAAGGATTTTTCTATCTGAAACTGAGCTTTAAATTGCATTCAACCTGTCAAATTAAGTGAGGACACTTTCACCAAAATAAAAATAGAAACGAAAATATTCTGAGTATTCATTTAAGAACCCAGATTGCATGTACTTAACAATTCTGACATGAGAGTGCTCACTGTATTTTGTCAACTTGACAAGGAATTGCTGGCAGACATAGAGTTGGATATTTATATTCCTTTGTTTCAGTTTTACAGAGGGGTACATTTTATATATTGATTATCTTGAGGGAAAGCTTGCATCATAAAATGGGAGCCTTTTAAAATGTGTGGTTAAGAAAATAATAGAAATTATTTTGCATATTAAGAACTAGAGATATGCTAGAAAAATAATAACCTTTACAATGTGGAAAGATCTAATCTTGAAACAGTTTTCCTGAAGGTCAGATTATAATGACATCCTTTTAACCCTCTCCCTTTCCCTGCAGAATCTGAAGCTTTACTTTCCCTCTCTTATACCAGCAGGCAGGCTATGCCCAGCAATGGAATTAGATGAAGATGAGAAGGACAAATGGTCCACACTGCAGGCACAAAGGCAAAATTCTGCAGGCACAAGCACTAGAGAAACTTATTTATAACTTTCTTATCTACCTAAGAAGTTTTTAATTTTCTACTAGTGGAAGTTATTCTTTTTTCTATTTTTTACTTCATGTGAAAAAGTAGATAAGTAAAGAAAACAACAATCACACAAATAAAAAATCTGCAGTGTTTTTAATGTAGCCTCATTTTTTTTCTGGCTCACTGTCCCTAGCTAGAAATAAATGTTATCCATGAATCAGTCTTGTAAAACTCAAGGCTCCTGGTTGCAAGCAATGGGACAAAATATCACAAACTTAGTAAAGTGGAGAGGCATTTATTGGGAGAATATTGTGTTACTAACTCTATCAACAGGAAGACTATGTAACCCAGGCTGAGAAAATGGGCAGGACCACAGTAGAGTGAATAGCAGGGAACCAGAAACATTCTGTCAGGATGCCATCAGGATTATCACCAACAACAACTCACAGTGCCACCACCTGACACTTCATGTTCTTTCTTCTAGAATTTTTACACTAACCACTACTATTGCTGAGCTCTGCAAAATGATCAAAGTAGCACCAGGAAGCAATTTTCACAGGGTTTGTGACTTTGTGTCATTCTCCCAGAACATTTAAATGTTTAAGCCTAGGTCATGGAGGCATATATACCACAGTACCAGGGAACAGGAAGAAATGTCTGGCCATTTCAGCTTCTATAATAGGAAATGAGGCAGATTTACACTTTGGGGATTTCCCACAACTAAAAGGGTGTTTGGATGCTGAGTAGCCAAACAATAGCAGATGTTTAACATAGTCCAGGACTCTTCCTGATATCTACATATACTCTTCACTTGAAAATACTTCTGCCTGAGAATACAAAATTAATGCCAAGAAATCTATGGCATTTCTATACACTAATAGTGAAATTACAGAAAGAGAGACTAAAAAAGCAATCTATTTACCGTTGCACCAAAAAAATTAAGATACCGCCGAAACCGGTTTGGCTCAGTGGATAGAGCGTCGGCCTGTGGACTGAAAGGTCCCAAGTTCGATTCTGGTCAAGGGCATGTATACTGGTTGTGGGCACATCCCCAGTAGGGAGCGTGCAGGAGGCGGCTGATCGATGTCTCTCATTGATGTTTCTAATTCTCTATCCCTCTCCTTTCCTCCTGTAAAAAATCAATAAAATATATTTTTTTTAAAAAAATTAAGATACCTAGGAATAAACCTAACTAAGGAGGTAAAAGACCTATATGCAGAAAACTATAGGACACTGAAAAAAAGAGAGAGGAAAATGTAAACAGATGGAAGAGCATACCATGCTCATGGATCAGGAAAATCAACATCATTAAAATGTGCATACTACCCAAAGCAATCTATAGATTCAATGCATTACCCATTAAAATACAAACAACATATTTCACAGACCTAGAAAAAACTCTCCAAAGATGCATCTGGAACAAAAAAAGACCTCGAATAGCCACAGAAATCCTGAGAAAGAAGAATAAAGTAGGTGGGATCTCAATGCCAGATTTTAAGCTGTACTACAAAGCAACTGTTCTCAAAACAGCCTGGTACTGGCACAAGAACAGACACATAGACCAATGGAATAGAATAGAGAATCCAGATATCCACCCAAACCACTATGCTCAATTAATATTTGACTAAGGAGGCATGAACATACAATGGAGTCAAGACAGTTTCTTCAACAAATGGTGTTGGGAAAATTAGACAGATACATGCAAAAAAATGAAACTATACCACCACCAATTTACACCATACACAAAAATAAACTCCAAATGGATACAGGACTTAAATGTAAGACAGGAAACCACAAAAATACTGGAGGAATTCACAAGCAGCAAAATTTCAGACATATGCCGAAAGAACTTCTTCACTGATACTGCTCCGAAGGCAATGGAAGCTAAAGAAAAAGTAAACAAATGGGACTACATCAAAATAAAAAGCTTTTGCACAGCAAAAGAAACTATCAACAAAACAACAAGAAAGCCCACTGTATGGGAGAGCATATCTGCAAATGTTTTCACTGATAAAGGTTTAATCTCCAACATCTACAGCCAACTTATACAACTTAATAAAAGAAAGATAAACGATCCAATCAAAAAGTAGGCAATGGACTTAAATAGAACCTTTTTGAAAGATGACAGAAGGAAGGCCAAGAGACACATGAAAACATGCTCAAAGTCGCTAATTATCTGAGAGATGCAAATCAAAATGACAATGTTATACCATCTGACACCTGTCAGAATGGCAATCATCAACAAATCAACAAAGAAGTGTTGGCGAGGATGCAGAGAAAAAGGAACCTTCGTGCACTGCTGGTGAGAATGCAAACTGGTGCAGCCACTGGGGAGAATAGTATGGAGTTTCCTCAAAAAACTAAAAATGGAACTCCCATTTCACCCAGCAATCCCACTCATACGAATATATCCTAAGAAGCTAGAAACACCAATCAGAAAGGATTTATGCACCCCTATGTTCATAGCAGCACAATTTACAATAGCTACAATTTGGAAACAGCCTAGGTGCCCGTCAGCAGATGAGTGGATCAGAAAACTGTGGTACATCTACACAATGGAATTCTATGCTGCCATTAAAAAGAAGGAATTCTTACCATTTGCAGCAACCTGGATGGAACTAGAGAGCCTTATGCTAAGTGAAATAAGTCAGTCAATGATGGAGAAACACTACATGATCTCACTCATTTATGGATAATAAAGAACATTATAACCTGATGAACTAAAAGATAGAGGCAGAGTCAGAAAAGCATCAAAAAGACTGTCAAATTACAGCAGGAAGATTAGGGAGAGGTAGAGATCAACCAAAGGACTTGTATGCATGCATATAAGCATAACCAATGAACACAAGACACTGGAGGGTTAGGGTATGCCGGGGCGGGAGAGGGAGGGTAATGGGAAGATATGTATACATGTAATACATTATTTAAAAAAAAAAAGAAAATACTCCTGCCTGGTATAATTTAGTGTGTCCCAGACAAGACATTCTCATCCCCTTCCAGCAGAGGTAGGCGAACCTCAGCCTTGCCAGTTATTGCCATTAGGTCAAAGTATAAAATAACTGCATAATGTTTTTTCCTTGATTTCTGTTGAATACCTATTTAATATTCTGCAGCCTGTGACCTAAAATATAAAGTTAACTGCTGGAAACAAATATCAACAGTAGTTAGCATAATAAATAGGAGGAAGTCCATCAGAAGGCTGATGGACTTTGATATTCAGCAGGGCTGAATAGCTGAAGGCAATTCCCCTATCCTGATAATTCTTTATTGTTTATCAAACCTTACCATTGACCTGTGTTTGCTTTGCTAAAGGGCATATGTATATTCTAGTAAATAAAATAAAAGGTGACTGGGGTCTTGTTCAGGATCTAGAAGAGTTCAGGAATCTGGAAAAGGGGCTGTGATGAATTAATAAAGAGTCTAGAGATGAAACAATTTTGAAAGGCGTTTTGGGGAACCAGAGGAGACTTAGCTAAAGAAACAAAGTCTTCCTATGTCTCTGGACCCAGAGCTTTTTATTAACACAAATTGTCCTAAAGCAAAGTAGATAAACATATCAAAGACAAGATTTAGTATGCAGAATCCATTGTTAGATTGGAGGAACTGCCTATGGCTGTTCAGGTGTTTGGTCAGTAGCAGGCAATATAATGTAGATTAAAATGCCCTCAGCTGTCTGGCAGCAAGAAATCATTTATACATCCTTTTCAGGTTTAGGGAAATGCCCTTAGCCATTTCCAACAGGCAATAATATGTATTTTCCAGCCCTTGCTGAAGGCTCAAGGTCCATCAACCTTTTGATGAACTTCTTGCATTTATGACCTGCTAGAATCAGTTTCTACCACAAAAGGAATGGAAAAGTCAGGGAGCTTTGCCACTAGAGTGAAGCCTCTGCGTGGCTTCCCCCAATGCCTTCCAAATTTATAATTCTTATTTAGTGTATCCATTTATGTGCAGCCCCTTCTCCAGATCTTTGGACTCTTTCTGCAAAAGACTGCAGTAGTTAACAAAATTTATTTTAAAATGAAATGGGAAAGAGATAGGAAAGAAGAAAATTAGTTAAAATATATAAATCCATACATGACATGGCAAGGAAGAAAATACTAGTAATGAGATAGATATAATTAAGATTTCTCCCCTCAGATTGAAATAGAGAGTTCAGTCTTACAGAGGGGTAGATTGTATACACTGTTCATTTTCCCTTTGTTTCCAGCCAGCACTGTAACTGGTGTGGGCTCTTTAGCCAAATGGATAAACTGAACCTTCTTTTTTCTATCTGGAGGGTTTCAGCCCTGTGGCTTAGCTTGGGGTGGGTGTGGGGGCACTGTAATTTTTCATTAAGTTTTACTACCCAATAGCATAAAGGTAGAATGCTGCTCCAGAAATTATCTACACTCATCTCTGTCTTTTGAGTAAGTGAAACCCTTTTTCTCCTTTATAGTCAGAACCCATCATTCCAATTACAACCATACTCCTCCTTTTTCCTCTGTTCTCCCAGAAGCATGAGTGGCTTAAAGTGATCAACCTTAACTTCCAATTAAACTGAAACCTGTTATATCCTCTGAAAAAAGCATTTCTCCATGAGATACTAAAATTATTAAACTGACAGAATCCAGAGTCACAATGACAGAAAGTTTTATAAGTGGATCATTAGATGTACTAGGCAGTGAATCCACCTCTCTTCCAGTTCATCATTCATAGATATACACATCCTGGCTAAGGGAGAAAGAGCAGCATATTTCACTTGCCAGTCCAGATAGCGTTTTGAATTTTGTAAAATAGTAGCCAAATTCACAAGGTATTAGCACTAAAATTGAGTATAACATAGTCCATTGTACCATGCTATAAAGCTAACTACTTCTAGTGCTGAAGATATAAATTCAGTAAATTCCATGGGCATCAACCACTGTCTCATTTATTTTACTCTACCTTAACATCCAATTTGTCCTTCCTACATAATAGTCCTTGCTACATGAGTCATAAAACAGATGAATATACCTGCCAATTATTTAGGATATCTACCCTGTCTGTATAAAATCTATCTATCTATCTATCTATCTATCTATCTATCTATCTATCTATCTATCTATTTATCTATCTATCTATCTATCTATCTAACATCTATCTATATAGGAACCTGGTAAATAAGCATGTCCAGAAACATACTGGACCTACTGTGAGATAGATCTGGGACCAAACTCTATTATCTGGCTTTTTTAAATCTCCACTCTTCCTGGTAGGCCTCAGTGGAATTTGGAGTCACCAGAAATTAGCCTGAGTTAGAACCTTTGTGAAGTATTCCCTGGAATATTTGGGTATGTCTCTTTCCCCAAGGTCTACTGCCATGGTAAATGGCTATAAGCCCTTAAAGGAAAACTATTGTCTTTCTTAGGGGTCCCAGATCTGCCTTCATTTAAGGGATTATAAGTATATGAAGTAGTATGGAAATTGGGTAAGGAGTGATGATTTACAAGCTTAAGTCAGGCCTTTTACCACCATACTTAGAGATATTTTTGATTTTTACTTACATATATCAAGACAAAAACATGACTACTTCCAATTAGGGATTCCATGATCAATTATCCACTTCCAAAATCTGTATAATCACACTCTTCCAATTGACTATGATTCCAGATGCTCATGAAGTCAACCACAGCACTTTACCTATGCAAATCAAATGCCATTACTTGGCTTGGGCATCTGGGTATTTCTTTTACCCCCTGAACCACTTTCCATTGCAATTAGAACCTACAAAAAAGAACCCCTAAACCACTCCTCAAAGTTGCTCACCTCTTCAATGTATTATTCAAGGCCTTGGTAAAGAAAGTTTCTCCTGAGACCTCTCAGAGGGTATACTTATAGGAGTCACACTTGATTATTTTCTGACAGATCAAGTCTCTTTACTCTATACCCCTGTGGAACCAAGTTTTCATCCAACAGGCAAGTCATTTAGAATCATTTCTAGCCACTGGGTTCAGGACACAGGATCTAGAATCTCTGGGGTGTGGGCCTTCATTGATACTTTCAATCTGATCTGTAATTACACTCTCTCTTTCTTAATAGAGCTTCTTCAGAAATCATTTACCAGCAGATTCTGCTGACATTAATTAGCAAAGGAATGTGTTTTTTTTATCATACATCACCTTATACTAGCTTTGCCTTTGTAATTTCCCAAGCACCTACTTCTCTATCATCCATACTCATAACATGCAACCTGGTTCCAGTCTTAGTGACATCACTAGGGTAAGTGAAACAAAGGAACTATGAAATAAATTCCTCCTTTTTTCATTTCTTAAATCATTTTTTATTTTTCAATTACAGTTGACATACAATATCATATTAGTTTCAAGTGTACACCCCAGTAATTAGACACTACAACACTTACTAAGTGATCATTCCCAAAAATTTTATACACATCTGATACGATACTTGGTTATTATATGATTGACTATACTAGAAGCCTGGTGCATGAAAATTCATGCACTGAAGGGGGGGTCACTCAGCCCAGCCTGCACCCTCTCACACTTGGGAAGCCTCAAGGGCAGGAGGCAATCCAACAATCAAGGGAAGGCAATGCCCCCATAACACCTCTGTTGCTGCCACTGCTGGCAGCACAAACATCATTCAGCACTGGTTATTTGAGCCTTGGGTGGCCCTGGGCAACTGGGAAGGTGAGGACAGGTCTGGTCACACCATTGACTTGCCACGCGCCCCCTCCTGCAGGGTTCAAAGGACTGAGGACTCCAGCGAGGCTGTGGGGACTGGGCCCTGCCATCTTGTGGCTACGGGTGCTGCTATCTTTGTGACGGTGTGATAGTCAATTTGCATATTCACTCTTTATTATATACGATTCCTTATACTATAATTTACACCCACATGACTATATTATAACTACTAAATTATACTTCTACACCCCTTCACTTTTTTGGCCCATTCCTCCAACCACTCTCCCATCTGGCAACTATCTCTGTGTCTGAGTCAGTTTTTGTTCTGCTTGTAAATTTATTTTGAGATTAACATCCAATTTGTGATAGATATATGTATATTACATTTCATTGTTCATATTTTTATATTTCTATTTCCTTCTTTTTCTTACAGAAGAACTTTTTTGTTAATTATTAATTTTATATACATATCTCCCTATTATCCCCCCAACCCTCCCAGACATACCCCATCCCCCCAGTGTCTATGTTCACTGGTTATGCTTATATGCATGCATACAAGTCCTTTGATTGATCTCTTATCTACCTCACCTAACTTTAATCTTCCTGCTGTAATTTCACAGTCTGTTTGAAGCCTTACTGTCTCTGTATCTATCCTTTTGTTCATCAGTTTTTTTTGTTTTTGTTTTTGTTTTTTTTGTTGTTGTTGTTGTTCTTTCCTGGAGCATTAACTGTTTTTATTTATTTATTTATTTATTTATTTATTTTTATTAATTTTTTATACATATCTCCCCATTGCCCCCCCTCCCTCCCAGGCATACCCCAACCCCCCAGTGTCTATGTTCATTATCATCAGTTTATAATGTTCTTTATTATCCAAAAATGAGAGAGATCATGTGATACTTCTCCTTCATTGACTGGCTTATTTCACTAAGCATAAGGCTCTCCAGTTCCAACCAGGTTGCTGCAAATCGTAAGAATTCCTTCTTTTTAATGGCAGCATAGAATTCCATTGTGTAGATGTACCAGCGTTTTCTGATCCACTCATCTGCTGACGGGCACCTAGACTGTTTCAAAATTGTAGCTATTGTAAATTGTGCTGCTATGAACATAGGGGTGCATAAATCCTTTCTGATTGGTGTTTGTAATTTCTTAGGATAAATTCCTAAGAGTGGGATTACAGGGTCAAATGGGAGATCCATTTTTAGTTTTTTGAGGAAACTCCATACTGCTCTCCACAGTGGCTGCACCAGTCTGCATTCCCATCAACAGTGCACAAGGGTTCCTTTTTCTCCACATCCTTCCCAACACTTGTCGTTTGTTGATTTGTTGAGGATTGCCATCCTGACAGGTATAAGATGGTATAGCATTGTCGTTTTGATTTGCATCTCTCAGATGATTAATGACTTTGAACATGTTTTCATGTGTCTCTTGGCCTTCCTTCTGTCGTCTTTTGAAAAGGTTCTATTTAGGTTCATTGCCCATTTTTTTAATTGGATCCTTCATCTTCCTTTTATTAAGTTGTATAAGTTGGCTGTAGATTTTGGAGATTAAACCTTTATCAGTGATAACATTTTCAAATATGTTCTCCCATGCAGTGGTCTTTCTTGTTGTTGTGTTGATGGTTTCTTTTGCTGTGCAAAAGCTTTTTATTTTGATGTAGTCCCATTTGTTTATTTTTTCTTTAGCTTCCATTGCCTTTGAAGCAGTATCAGTGAAGAAGTTCTTTCGGCATATATCTGAGATTGTGCTGCCTGTGGATTCCTTTAGTGTTTTTATGGTTTCCCTTCTAATGTTTTAGTCCTGTATCCATTTTGAGATTATTTTTATATTTGGTGTAAGTTGCTGGTCCAGTTTCATTTCTTTGCATATTTCTGTCCAATTTTCCCAGCACCATTTATTGAAGAGGCCATCTTGGCTCCATTTAATGTTCATGCCTCCTTTATCAAATATTAGTTGAGCATAGTGGTTTGGGTGGATATCTGGGTTCTCGATTCTATTCCATTGGTGTATGTGTCTGTACCTGTGCCAGTACCAGGCTGTTTTGAGAACAGTTGCTTTGTAGTATAGCTTGAAATCTGGTATTGAGATCCCACCTACTTTATTCTTCTTTCTTAGAATTGCTGTAGCTATTCGTGGTCTTTTGTTGTTACAGATGAATCTATGAAGAATTCTTTCTAGGTCTGTGAAATATGTCGTTGGTATTTTAATGGGTAGTGCATTGAATCTGTAGATTGCTTTGGGTAGTATGGACATTTTAATGATGTTGATTCTCCCAATCCATGAGCATGGTATGCTTTTCCATCTGTTAACATCTTCCTCTATCTCTTTTTTCAGTGTCCTGTAGTTTTCTGCATATAGGCCTTTTACCTCTTTAGTTAGGTTTATTCCTAGGTATCTTAATTTTTTTGGTGCGATGGTAAATGGGATTGCTTTTTTAGTTTCTCTTTTTGTAATTTCACTATTAGTGCATAGAAATGCCACAGACTTCTTAGCATTAATTTTGTATCCTGCTACATTGCCAAATTCATTAATTAATTCAATTAGTTTTGGAATGTAGTCCTTTGGGTTTTTCATGTACAATATCTTGTCATCTGCAAATAAGGACAGCTTTACTTCTTCTTTTCCAATTTGGTTGCCTTTTATTTCTCCTTCTTGTCTAATTGCAATGGCTAATACTTCCAGTACTATGTCAAACAGGAGAAGTGAGTGTGGGCATCCCTGTCTTGTTCCTGTTCTTATGGGAAATGGTTTTAGTTTTTGCCCATTGAATATGATCTTAGCTGTGGGTTTATCATATATGGCTTTTATGATGTTGAGGTATGCTCCTTCTATTCCCACTTTGCTGAGAGTTTTTATCAAGAAACTGTGTTGGATTTTGTCAAATGCTTTTTCTGCATCAATTGATATGACTATGTGATTTTTATCTCTCAATTTGTTTATGTGATGTATCACATTTATTGATTTGTGGATATTGTACCATCCCTGCATTCCTGGGATGAATCCTGCTTGGTCATGGTGTATGATCTTTCTGATGTACTGCCGGATCCGATTTGCTAGAATTTTGTTGACGATTTTGGCATCAATGTTCATGAGAGATATTGGCCTATAATTCTCTTTCATTGTGTTGTCTTTATCTGGTTTTGGTATTAGGGTGATGATGGCTTCATAGAAGTTGTTTGGAAGTGTTCCTTCTTCTTGAATGTTTTTGAATAGTCTGAGGAGGATAGATTTTAATTCTTCCTTGAATGTTTGGTAAAACTCTCCTGTGTAGCCATCTGGTCCTGGGCTTTTATTTGCTGGAAGCTTTTTGATGACTGTTTCAATTTCTTCCATAGTTATTGGACTATTGAGATATTTGGCTTCCTCATCATTGAGTTTTGGAAGGTTATATTTTTCTAGCTAAATATTCATTTCTTGCAGGTTGTCCAATTTGTTAGAATAGTTGTTCATAGTATTTTTTAACAGTCCTTTGTATTTCCACAGGGTCTGTTGTTATTTCTCCTCTTTCATTTCTGATTTTGTTTATTTGGGTCTTCTCTCTTTGCTTCTTGGTGAGCCTGGCTAGAGGTCCATCAATCTTGTTTATCCTTTCAAAGAACCAGCTCTTGGTTTTGTTGATCTTTTGAATTGTTTCTTTGGTCTCCAAGTTGTTTATCTCCGCTCTGATCTTCACTATTTCCTTCCTTCTGTTTACACTGGGCTTTTCTTGTTGCTCTCGTTCTAGCTCTTTGAGTTGTAGGTTTAGGTAATTTATTACCATTGTTTCCTGTTTTTTGCAGTAGGCTTGTAGGGCTATGAACTTCCCTTTCAAGACTGCTTTCACTGTGTTCCATAAATTTTGTACTGTTGTGTTGTCATTGTCATTTGTTGCCATGACGTTTTTTATTTCTTCCTTGATCTCTCTGGTTACTAGTCATTGTTTAATAGCATGCTGTTTAGTCTCCATGTGTTTGATTTCTTTCTATTGTTTTTATTATAGTTGATTTCCAGTTTTATGCCACTGTGGTCTGAGAAAATGCTTGATATGATTTCTATCTTCTTGAATTTGAAGAGACTTTTCTTATGACCCAACTTATGATCTATCTTTGAAAATGACCCATGTGCACTGGAGAAGAATGTATATTCTGTGGCTTTGGGGTGAAATATTCTGAAGATGTCAATTAATTCCATCTGGTCTAGTGAGTCATTTAGGATTGATGTTTCTTTGCTGATTTTTTGTTTAGAGGATTTGTCCAATGGTGACAGTGGGGTATTAAAGTTTCCTACTATGATTGTATTGCTGTCAATCTCTCTCTTAATATCCTCCAAGAGTTTTTTTATGTATTTAGGTGCTCCTATATTCGGTGCATATATGTTTAACAGAGTTATTTCTTCTTGTTGGATTGTTCCCTTTAGTATTATGAAGTGGCCTTCTTTATCTCTTCTTATGTCCTTCACTTTGCCATCTAATTTGTCAGATATAAGTATTGCAACCCCAGCTTTTTTTTCATTTCCATTTGCCTGAAATACCATCTTCCATCCCTTCACCCTCAATCTGTGTGCATTTCTTTTCCTGAGGTGGGTTTCTTGCAGACAGCAGATATATAGATCATGTTTTCTTATCCAATCGGTTACCCTATGTCTTTTGATTGGAGCATTTAATCCGTTTACATTTAAAGTTATTATTGATAAGTACTTATTTGTTGCCATTTTTAGTTCTTACCCCAGAGTTCCTTCTTCGCTTCCTCTTTCTTTTTATTACAGCAAACCCTTTAACATTTCTTGCATTGCTGGTTTGGTTGTAATATATTCCCTTAGTCCTTTTTTTGTTAGTGAAACTTCTGATTTCACCTTCAATTTTGATTGAGAGTCTTGCAGGGTACAGTATTCTTGGATTCAGACCCTTCCTTTGCATGACTTTGTATATTTCATTCCTTTCCCTTCTGGCCTGATGAGTTTCTGTTGAGAAGTCAGTAGCTAGTCTTATGTGGGTTCCTTTGTAGGTAACTTTCTGTTTCTCTCTGGCTGCTTTTAAGATTCTTACTTTGTCGTCGGTATTTGCCAATTTAATTATAATGTGCCTTGGTGTCGGTTTGTTGGGGTTAATTTTGCTTGGGACTCTGTGAGCTTCTTGGATTTGTGTGGGTTTTTTCTTTCCTATATTGAGGAAATTTTCTGTCATTATTTCTTCAAACACATTCTCTAATCCTTGTTCAGTTTCCACTCTTTGTGGAACACCAATTATGCGGATGTTGTTTTGTTTCATGTTATCCCAAAGTTCCCTTAGGCTCTCTTGCTTTTTAACTTTTTTTTCTAGAAGCTGCTGTACTTGGATATTTTTCCCTACTGTGTCTTCTAGCTCACTGATGCGGTCCTCCGCTTTTGCTAGTCTACTTTTGATGCTTTCTATTGAGTTCTTTATGGCAGTGATGTCATTTTTTCATTTCTTCTTGATTATTCTGCACCTCCTCTAGGTTCTTCTCCATTTCTTCTTGCTGCTTCTTCATCTCCTCTTGGGTCTTCTTCGTTTCCTCTTGGCTCTTACTCACATTGTCGATTTTGTCTTCCATTCTTTTTTTTTTTTACATATTTTATTTCTCCAGTGACATATTTACAGTTGTATATAAATTAAAGGCCTGCTTGTACACCAAAACCAGGTCCTTTGGGTAGTTCGGTCAAAGAGGTAAGACCCCCAGCTGGCTCACAAGAGAAGCGTCCACTCCTTGGCCCAGGTTTTGGCATTTTGCCAGCCTTGAGCTCATCAATAATTTCTTCAATATCCTTCGGTGTCAGATCCTCATAGTAGTTGTCATTTATTTGAACCATTGGTGCATTTACACAAGCCCCTAAACATTCCACCTCTATAAGAGTGAAAAGTTTCTCAGGTGTAGTCTCTCCAACCTTTATTCCAAGCTTTTTCTGAATGGCCTCCAGTATGCTGTCAGAGTTTCGAAGTATGCAAGGTGTAGTAGTGCAGATCTGAATGTGATACTTTCCAACTGGCTTGCGATTATACATTGTATAAAAAGTTGCTACTTCATATACTCTCATTGGAGGTACTTGTAATACTTCTGCAACCTTGTTCATAGCAGAGATAGGCAGCCATCCATTCTGTCTTTGGGCCAAATCTAAAACTGGAATCACAGCTGCGGCTTTATGCCCTTCTGGATAGGTTTTTACAATTGCCTCTATTCTCTTATAGTTTTCTGGTGTGAAATCAAATGGAGTATCTGGGTTATTCTCAGGAGTATCTCTGTGCACAAATAAGGCTCCTCCAGCTCCATTTTGCACAGCTGTCTTAAGCAAATTCCTTATATGTCTTCCCCACGGGGCGGTGAGGCCAGCCACCGGGGCCCATAAGGCCGCCGCGGTGAAGAACATGGTGGACCAAACTGTCAGGCTTTCCCCTGCAAGCTCCCGATGCAGATCCCCAGCGAGCCCGGGCTGCACGGCGTGCGCACACCGGGGTCAGGCCCAGAGCGTCCAGGGCGGCAAGCCGCTTCCTATGCTGAGGCCGCGGGGGCGCGAAGGCGCACAAGGGCCTGTCTTCCATTCTTTTCATACATCTTATGATCATTTCTCTGAACTCTTTCTCTGGCAGGCTTATTTCTGCTTCTATTTCATTTACTTCCTTTTCTGGTGAAATCTGCCTTTCTGTCTTATGTGGGCTGTTTCTTTTTCTGCCTATGGTCTTTCTTCTCCGGGTGTCTGGTTATGTAGTTCTCTCTCCTACATTGATTGAAAAGCACAAACTACAACACGACCAGGTACAGCACACAAGGCACTTTCCATGTGCCGTGTGGATCTCTGAATCCGCTGCCCGCATGTCTGTGCTGTTTGGAGATCCGTGTTCTGGGTCCCCGGCTGTTCGGTGGGTGCCTCCACCAGCCGCAGCTTTCAGACCTCTGCAGACATCCACCTCTCTCTTATTCCAGGCGAAATCTGACCTTCTCATGTGCTCTGTGGATCTCTGATTCCGCTGCGTGTCTGCACCGATTGGAGAACGGAGTTCTGGGTCCCTGGGTGCCTGGCTGCTTGATGGGTGCCCCAGCCGCAGGCTTCAGACCAGCACAGACATCCACCTCCCTCTGTAAGATGGTCCGGTCTCCGCATTCGTGCTGGTGGCTCCGGCACACAAAATCCCCGTGGCAGTGGGGCTGCCTGGCCAGGAGAGCCCGTCCAGCAGTCCCCCACCTTCTCCTGGAGGATAACTGACTTTTAAGTTGCCAACAAACACTCCCAGTGCGACTCTCAGCCGCTCTCTCTCCCTCTGCCCAGCGACAAAGCTCCAGATGCATCTGTCTACTCCGCCGCCATTTTCCTACTCCCTACACAGAAGAACTTTTAACATTGTATGTAATACTGGTTTGGTGGTGATGAACTCCTTTAGCTTTTTATTATATGTGAAACTCTTTATTTGACATGAATTATAAATGATAGGTAGAGTAATCTTGGTTGTAGGTCCTTGCTGTTTATCACTTTGAATATTTCTTGCCATTACTTTCTGAACTTCAAAGTTTCTGTTAAAAATTATGACAGTCTTATGGGAGGTCCCTTGTAGATAACTAACTGCTTTTCTCTTGTGGTTTTTAAGATTCTCTCTTTGTCTTTAACCCATTGTATTGTAATTATGATGTGTTTTGCTGTGGGCTACTTGGATTTATGTTGTTTTCCTTGAATTTTCTGGACTTAAATGTCTATTTCTCTTGTCATGTAAGGAAAGTTTTCTGTCTTTATTTATTATTTGCTTGTTTGTTTTTAGAGAGAGAACAGAAGGGAGGGGGAAAGACAGAGAAACATCAATGGGAGAGAGACATATCAAATAGTTGCCTTCCACAGTGTCTGACCAGGGTAGGGATCAACCCTGCAACCCAGGTATATGCCCTTGACTAGAATCTAACCCATGACCCTCCAGTTTGCAGGCTGACATTCTAACCACTGAGCAAAACCAACTAGGATCCATCTTTATTTTTTCAAATAGGTTTTTCATTTCTTGATCTTTCTCTGCTTCTTCTGGCAACCCTACGATGCAAATGTTGATATGCCTAAAGTTGTTCCAGAGGCTTCTTACACTATCTTCATTTTTTGGATTCCTTTTTTTTCTGTTCTAATTGGATGTTTTATGCTTCCTCATATTCCAAATCACCGATCTTATTCTTGGTGTCCTCTACTTAATGATTGATTTTGTGTAAATTATTATTCATTTCAGTTAATGTAGCCTTCATTTCTGACTGGTTCCTAAGTCCTTTTTCATGCTGTTAAAGTTACCACTAAGTTCCTTGAAGTTATCAATCAGTTCCTTATAATCATTGTTAGGAACTCTATATCTGGTAGTTTTCTTGCTTCCATTTTATTTAGTTCTTTTCCTGAAGATTTCTCCTTTTCTTTCTTTTTTTTTCTTTTTTGTGACATGTTTCCTTGTCTACACATTTTGGCTACTTCCTTGTGTTTGTTTCTAATATGAGGTAGAGTTGCTACATCTCCCATACTTGATAGAATGGCCTTGTATAGTAGGTGTGCTGAAGGGCCCAGTGGTGCAGCCATACCAGTCATTTGAGCTGGGTTCTCCAGATGTACCTAGGTGTGAGCTGTGTGCACTGTCCTATTGTAGTTGAGCTTTGATTGCTACTGACATCACTGGGAATTGATCCCCAGACTAATCAGCTGTGAAAACCAACTGCAACTACACCAGGAGAGCTATGTGCAGGTATCAATCCTATAGTGCAGGACTTACTTCATTGGGGCTTTGGTGCTCACAGAGTCTGTCCATTGGTTGTGTTGCTCATTGATGTGGTAGAATTGTAATCCAGCATCACCTGAAGATCTTCACCAGGTTCACTGGCTCTAAGGCCTCCTGGGAAGTTCAAAGTTAGCCGCTGCCTGTGCCCTGCCTGAGGCCATGTCCTGCCTAGGGCTGGCCACCTGGCATGAGTTAGTGAAAAATCTGTAGACAGCTAATATTTATGATGGGTATGGATATGTCCAGGAGAGGCCAAGCCATGGACCATGGCAGGTGGCCACTAGTGCCTAGCAAAAGGTATGGAGCTTGCTGAGGCCAGTTGTTGCTTACTTGAGATATTTTAGTAAAGTCTGAAACATGAGGCAAAAGAGGCCAGTTTTATGAAAAAATAGTGGAAATGGCTTGGATGAGTCTGCAAGTTGGGTGAGTCATGGTCCCAGGTGAACTGTGTGAGCCAGGTTAATAGAGACTCAGATATGACTCCATCCTGCCAGCTCTGTGGGGAGGGCTCTTTAAAGGAACAATGGTCTCTGCTAGAATTTTTGTATGGCAAAAACTAACTCCTCAGCCCTTATGTTGGACAATTAAGTTCCTTATTGTATGTTCCTGGTGCTTTTCAAGCTGCTGCTTCAGTGCTGGAGCTCAAAGGGAGTGAGTCCAAATAAGTCCTTGCATGAGCCCTTTAAGAGCAACTTCCTTGGCCTCCAGAAGCCTTCTCTCTTCCTAAGCCTCAATGCTTGCTGGGTTTTACAGCCCAAAATTATGGAGAATTCTCTTCCTGGTACTAAAAACCTGGGATGAGAAGTCTAATGTGGGGCTAGGAGCCCTTTGCTTCTCAAGGGACACCTCTGCAGGCAAGATATCCATCCCTAATAAAATACACCAAACATGGGTATGAAACCAGCTCATTTGGTACCTCTGTTCCTCCTACAAGTCTTAGTATGGCTTCTTTAATTCCCTAGTAGTAGGAATTCCATTCAACTAGATTTCAGGAAGTTCTGAAGAGCTACTCAATACATAGAAACAAACACAAAGAAGCAGCAAATATGCGGAGACAAGAAAAATGTCACAAATGAAATAAATGGAAAAAAACAAACTACTGGAAAAAGAGTTCAAAACCACTGTTATACAATTACTCAAGAATCTTCTAGAAACCTCTGAGGAACTTAGTGAGACCTTCAAAGACCTTAGTGAAAATGCAAAGAAAATGGGTGAGGGTAAAAGGATCAGTCAGAAATTAAGCATACACTGAACGAAATAAAGAATAATATGTAGGGATTCAACAATAGATTAGAGGATCGCAAGAAAAAGTCAATGATTTGAAATATGAGGAAGCAAAAAACATGAAACCGAAAGAGAAAAAGAAAAAGTAATATGAAGATAGTGCAAGGAGCTTCTGGGACAACTTCAAGCATACCAACATCAGAATTATGGGGTGACAGAAGAGGAGAGAGAGCAATATATTTAAAGCCTATTTGAAGAAATAATGACAGAAAACTTCCCCTACCTGCTGAAAGAAATAGACTTACAAGTTCAAGAAGCATAGAGAACACCAAATAAGAGGAATCCAAAGAGGACCACACCAATATATATCATAATTAAAATGCCAAAGGCAAAAGACAAAGAGAGAATATTAAAAGCAGCAAGAAAAAAACAGTTCATTACCTACAAGAGAGTACCCACAGAACTGTCAGCTGATTTCTCAACAAAAAGTATGCAGGCCAGAAGGGAGTGGCAAGAAATATTCAAAGCAATGGAGAGAAACCAAGATAATGGCATAGGTGAACACCTAAACTGCTGCCTTGCACAACAATTTCAAAACAACTGCGAAAAGACAGAACAGACATCATCCAGAATCACAGGAATCCTGGCTGAGCGGAAATTCTACAACTAGAAGGAAAGAGAGAGGCTCATGAAGACTCAGAGGGGCTGCAAAAGTTCAGGTATGGAGACACATGCATGGAGAGGACAGGTGGTGGAGTGCCTGGCTGGCTTCCTCTTGCGGGAGGGAGACAAAAACTCCCGACTGCACTGAATCCCTTACAAAACTGCACCAAAGCCCAGTTCCAGGTGATATTCATTCAGGGGGAGTCTGGATTGTCATAAAAGGTGAGGAGTGCATAAATACTCAGGGGAGCCACAAAAGGCAGCGGTCTGGAGGAGCATGCACCAGTGCACGCAGAGAGAACTAACTGCCGATTTTGTCACTGGCATTCTCTAGCAGGAGGAAGACGGAACCTCCCAACTGCGCTGAACTCCACTTGCGACTGCACTGAACCCCAGTTTTAGGCAAGACCCTGGGGACCCAGCCTCATACATGTCCCTGGAGCACAAGAAAACTCAGGGGAGCCCCAAAAAGCAAAGGTCTGGAGGTGCAAGAGTGCAAGTGCTGCAGGGATTACCAAAGGACACTGAGACCCAGGAGCTGCCATGTAAGGAAGGGCTGATGGGAAGCCAAGGCTGTCTGCTCATCCCTGAGACTCCGCCCCATCCAAGTCAAACACAGGCTTTTGCAATTTTGCAAGTCTTGTAATGAAATTCTCCCAGCATAGACACAGCTGATTCTCACAACCACTTGGCTTGGAGGTCAATTCCCCACAGTGATAACAACAACAATCAAGATTTAACTACAGCTGAAACTGGTTTGGCTCAGTAGAGAAAGCGTCGGTCTGTGAACTGAAAGGCCCAGGTTTGATTCCTGTCAAGGCATGTATCTTGGTTGCAGGCACATCCCCAGTCAGGGCATGCAGGAGGCAGCTGATCGATGTCTCTCTCTCTCATTGATGTTTCTAACTCTCTATCCCTCTCCTTTACTCTCTGTAAAAATATCAATAAAATATATTATTTTTAAAAAAGACTTAACTACAACAAGGCTGTACACACAGTCCACAAAGGGGTGCACCAAGAGAGTCCACCTCAAGTAACTGGGCAGCGGAGCTACTGGGGCATATAGGAACCTAGCACACAAAGCTACTCTACCAACTCAGGGAAGCAGCCAAAATGCAGAGACAAAAGAAAGAGATCACAAACGAAAGAAATAGGGGAAAACAAAAAACTGGATATAGAGTTCAAAACCATGGTTATAAGGTTTTTCAAGAATTTCCTAGAAAAGATGGATAAATTTAGTGAGACCCAGAGGAGATGAAAATGAACCAACTAGAAATTAAATATACACTGACTGAAATAAAAAATATTATGCAGAGACCTAATAGCAGATTAGAGGAATGCAAAAATTAAGTCAAAGATTTGAAATATAAAGAAGAAAAAAACACTCCACTGGAAAAGAAAAAAGAAAAAGGAATCCAAAAAGTTGAAAATAGTGTAAGGAGCCTCTGGGACAATTTCAAGCATACCAACATCATAATTATGGGAGTGCCAGAAGAGAGAGAACAAGATACTGAAAACCTATTTGAAGAAATAATGACTGAAAACTTCCACCAGCTGGTGAAAGAAATAGACTTACAAGTCCAGGAAGCACAAAGGACCCCAAACAAGAGGAATCCAAAGAGGATCAGACCAAAACACATCAGAATTAAAAATGCCAAAAGCAAAAGACAAAGAGAGAATATTAAAAGCAGAAAGAGAAAAACAGTTAATTAACTACAAGGGAGCACCCATATAACTATCAGCTAGCTGGCCAAAACCATCATATGGGAGTGGCAAGAAATATTCAAAGTGATGAATAGCAAGAACCTACAACCAACATTACTCTACCCAGCAAAACTATCATTCAGAATTGAAGGTCAGATAAAGAGCTTCATGGATAAAAGAAAACTAAAGGAGTTTATCAACACCAAACCAGTATTTTATGAAATGCTGAAAGGTACTCTTTAAAAAGAGGAAGAAGAAGAAAATAGTAAAAATAAAAATTATGAACAACAAATACATATCTATCAAGTGAATCTAAAAATCAAGTGAATTAAAAATCTGACCAACAGAATAAACTGATAAATATAACAGAATCAAGGGCATAGAAAGGGAATGAACTGCAATTCTCAGGGGGAAAGGAGTGAGGGGAGTGCGGGAAGAGACTGGACAAAAATCTTACACCTATGGATGAGGACAATGGGGGGGAAGTAAAGTCAGAGGGCGGTGGGAACCAGGCGGAGGGGAGCTATTGGGGAAAAAAAGAGGAACAATTGTAATAATCTGAACAATAAAAATGTATTAAATTTAAAAAATAACTACAATGCTTGTATGGTAGTTTAAAAACTAGGTTCTATGACTGAAATAACCTCCTCCACACCTTGCAAGTAGTGTCATCTTGGGCAAATCATTTTTTTCCTATTTTATTCTCCTTATGTTAAAAATGGAAATAATAGCACCACCTAGTATGTAGGAAATAAAAGAAAGACATATTCAAAGTGATGACTATCAAGAACCTACAACCAAGATTACTCTACCAAGCAAAGCTATCATTTAGAATTGAAGGTCAGATAAAGAGCTTCACAGACAAGAAAAAGCTAAAGGAGTTCATTACCACCACATTAGTATTAAATGAAATGCTGAAGGGTATTCTTTAAAAAAAAAATAAGAAGAAAAAGGTAAAGATAAAAATGATGAACAACAGCCGAAAATGGTTTGGCTCAGTGGATAGAGCATTGGCCTGCAGACTGAAAGGTCCCAAATTCAATTCCGGTCAAGGGCATGTATTCTGGTTGCGGGCACATCCCCAGTAGGGGGCATGCAGGAGGTGGCTGACCGATGTCTCTCTCTCATCGATGTTTCTAACTCTCTATCCCTCTCCTTTCTTCTCTGTAAAAAATCAATAAAAATATATTTTAAAAAATTATGAACAACAAAGTGACAACAAATACATATCTATCAACAAGTGAATCTAGAAATCAAGTGAATAAAAAATCAGATTAACATAATAAACTGGTGAATGGAATAGAATCAAGGGCATGAAAATGGAACAGACTGACACTCTCAGAGGGAAGGAGGTGTGGAGGTATGGGAAGAGATTAGATAAAGATCTTATATGCATGTATGTAGTACCTAGGGACACAAACATTAGGGTGGCAAGGGCCTGGGATGGGGTGGTAACTGAGTGGAGGAGAGTTATGGGGGAGAAGAGACATCTGTAATAATATCAACAATAAAGACCAAAAAAATAAAAAATAAAAAAGTGGGCAAATGACCTAAATAGACACTTTTTAAAAGAGGATATACAGAACGCCAAGAGACATATCAGAACATGCTCAAAATCACTAAACATCCCAGAGAAGCTAATCATAACAATAATGAGGTACCATCTCATACTTGTCAGAATGACTATCATCAACAAATCAACAAATGGCAAATGCTGGAGATAAAAGGAACCCTCAGCACTGCTGGTGGGCATGCAGTGTGGTACAGCCACTGTGGAGAACAGTATGGAGTTTCCTCAGAAAATTAAAAATTGAACTCCCATTTGACCCAGTCATACCACTTCTAAGAATATATCCTAAGAAACTAGAAACACCAATCAGAAAGGATATATGCACCCCTATGTTCATAGCAGCACAATTCACCATAGCTAAGAGTTGGAAACAGCCTAAGTGCCCATAAACAAATGAATGGATTAAAAAACTATGGTACATCTACACAATGAAATACTAAGCTGCTATAAAATAGAAGGAACTCTTACCATTTGCAACAGAAATAGACCTGGAAAGCATTATTCTAAACTAAATTAGCCAGCCGGAGAAAGATAAATATCACATGATCTCATTTCATCAAACCTCAGAGGAAAAGCAGGGGAGGGCAGAGTAAGAGATAAACTAAAGGACTTCTATGCATGCATATTAGCATAACCAATGGACACTGACACTGGGGTGGTGGGGGCTTGTCCTTGGGTATGGGAGTAGTTGGGGAGGTTCAATGGGGGAAGAAGGAGACATATGCAATATTTTATTAAAAATATGGCAATACATTTTAAAATATGGTGTGATCTTTTCAAATGTTTCTTAAATCAGTGGTCACCAGCCAGTGTTCCATAAACCACTGGTGATCCATAGAAGTATTTGGAAATCATTTGCATTTTTTATGTTTTATTAATCTTAATAAATAATAAAACAAAACTTATTCTAAGAAATTTTTATATTTTGACTGAATGACCATTTTCACCTTTATAGTGCACTAAATTCATGAAATGTACTGGAGTATATTATATGTTCTGAATTCCCCTTTCTAATTACCAAAGGGAAACAAGCGAGGTGCAAGCAGCTTCAGTATTGATTCCACCATTACAGTAGTACCCCACTGGGCAATTACCGATTCTATTCCAATTGTTTTATTTTATTTGTGTACTAGAGGCCTGGTGCACAAAATTTGTGCACAGGGGTGTGTCCCTCAGCACAGCCAGCACCCTCTCCAATTTGGGACCCCTCAAGGGAGGTCCAACGACACATTTAGACCCAATCCCAGTAAGATCGGGCCTAAACAGGCAGTTGGACATCCCTCTCACAATCCAGAATTGCTGGTTCCCAACTGTTCTCCTGCCTCACTTCCTGATTCCCCCTAACCATTTCTGCCTGGCAACCTGATAACCCCCTAACCACTCCCCTTACAACCTGATTGATGCCTAGCTGCTCCCCTGACAGCCTGTTTGCCCCTTACTGCCTTCCCCTGCAGTCTTGGTCACCCCCAATTGCCCTTCCCTGTAGGCTTGGTCCCCCAACTTCCCTCCTCTGCCACCCTGGTCACCCCTAATTGCCCTACCCTGCAGGCTTGATTGCCCCCAACTGCCCTCCCTTGTTGGGATCTTGTGGTGGCCATCTTGTGTCCACATGAGAGCAGCCATCTTTGACCACATGGGAGCAGCAATCTTGTGTTGGAGTGATGGTCAATTTGCATATTACTCTTTTATTAGATAGGACAGAGGCCTGGTACATGGATGGGGGCAGCTGGTTTGCCCTGAAGGGTGTCCTAGATCAGGGTGGGGGCTCTGTTGGGGCTTGGTGTGGCCTGGGCAAGGGACCTGTGGTGGATTGCAGGCTGGTCATGCCCCTCTCCCCCCGCACCCCCCGTGACCCAAGCTGAGGGCCTGATATCTGGGATTTATTTATCTTCTATAATTAAAACTTTGTAGTCTTTTTTTTCCATATAAATTTCTTTTTATATTTTTATTTTTTTCCCTGTTGCCCTCCCCACCCTCCAGTACATGCCCTCAACCGTAGCCCCCCATTGCCCCCCCCATTGCCCTGTATTCACTGTCTATGCCTACACACACAGGCATACAAGTCCTTCTGTTGATCTCCTATAGGCCCCTCCCCACCAACATCCCCTGCCTTCCAACTATAGCACAACAGTCTGTTCATTGCTTCTTGGCCTCTGCATCTGCTCCCCCCAACCCCCTGATTCTTATCTTTAAAGGCATCTTGCCCCTGTAGGCTAGAAATAAACCGACAAGAGCAAAAGAAAAATGTTTGAGTCCCAATTTCAATGTCCAATAGCTTTGAGTCCCAGTTTCAAAGTCAAACAGTTCCTTATGTGCACATGTCATCAATGGTATCTGGAGAGGGACAAATGGTGGCAATGCTGGCCTGACCCTCTCTGGTTTGGTCCTAGGCATCCTATATGATGCACTGCTGCTGACTGCTCGCATGGCAAGGCGTTGTCCACGTCTTCCATCTCTGGACAGTTTCTCCTCTTGCCTTCATGTTTGGCGCAGACCTGTCAGTTCCTTTCTGTTGCAGGAGTCCACTTGGTCTTGGAGTTGTTTTCTGAAATTATATAAACATATTCTCAACCAAGAGTTAATAAAGGAATCTTTTCTATAACATTGACTTGGGGTCGTTTTTATTTTTGCCTACCCGCTTTTCCATTGGCTTAGTTGGATACCATGTGTGTTTTTCATGGGTGTCTTGCTGTTAGTATTACAAATGGAAATTAATTTTCTAAAGTGAAAATTTTTTAGATGTAATTTACTTAGATATTTTTCCTTACATGATATTAACCGACTCACCACTCCCCTTTTTTTGATTAATGGAGAATTTAGTAACATTTTTAATGCAATCTTGATAACTTTAAATTTTAATTTTTTGCACAAAAATATGCCTGTTTTATATTCATTACATATTAAGCAATTTTACCATGAAATGAGCTATCAAGAGAAATTTTAATTAATACTATAGAAACAGCTTTCTGTACAGTACACTTAAATTTTCTTGGGTGTTGGCTTATTTCAGTTCGCCAACTTAAATTAATCTGAAAGCTTGATAACTCTTTTATGTCAAATTTAATACTCTATCAATAATCTCAAAACGACAATGCGATACCATCTTACACCTGTAAGAATGGCAATCATCAACAAATCAACAAATGACAAGTGTTGGCAAGGATGCGAAGAAAAAGGAATCCTTGTGCACTGTTGGCGGGAATGCAGACTGATGCAGCCACTGGGGAGAACAGTATGGAGTTTTCTTAAAAAAAACTAAAAGTGGATCTCCCATTTGACCCAGCAATCCCACTCTTAGGAATTTATCCTAAGAAGTTACAAACACCAATCAGAAAGGATTTATGCACCACTATGTTCATAGCAGCACAATTTACAATAGCTACAATTTGGAAACAGCCTAGATGCCCTGTGGGAACCTCTTTCCAAGTCCCGCTTGGTTCAGGGATCCCGGTTCAGGGTTCGGGTTCTGAATGAGGCCGCATGCAAACGAAATGAGAGAATAGAAAACATTATTTTGGCGATATTGGGGGGCCAGGCGGGAGCCTTCCTCTAGTGGAAAGGACTGCCACTTGCTATGGCCTTTTTCTCCCTTTTATTAAGGCTTGGGACACACCCCTACCCTTTAGGCAGGAAATAACAAAACAGAAATTAACATGAAACAAACAGGCAGAGGTTGCTTCAGCCAACAATGTTTCAACTAAACAGTGAGTGATTAGCTCTGACCTTTCAGAGCAGTTAAGGTTGACCAGCCTTCTGGCCTCCTGTTTACATCCATTTAGTAAGAACAATGTTTGGTTTCCGACAGTGCCCGTCAGCAGATGAGTGGATCAGAAAACTGTGGTACATCTACACAATGGAATTCTATGCTGCCATTAAAAAGAAGGAACTCTTACCATTTGCAGCAACCTGGATGGAACTGGAGAGCTTTATGCTTAGTGAAATAAGCCAGTCAGTGAAGGAGAAGCACCACATGCTCTCCCTCATTTGTGGATAATAAAGAACATTGTAAACTGATGAACAAAAGGATAAATACAGAGGCAGTAAAACATCAAACAAACTGTGATGTTATAGTAGGAAGATTAAGGAGAGGTGGGGTAGATAAGAGATCAATCAAAGGACTTGTATCTATGCATATAAGCATAACCAATGAACATAGACACTGGGGTTGGGGTATGCCTGGGAGGGAGGGGGGCAATGGGGAGATATATATACATGTAACACAATAAAAAAATGTTGAAATATAAAAAATAATAAATAAATAAATAAATAATAAATAATAATCTTAGATTACCCTGTATATATATTAGTGGAGAAGTCTATTTGCATGGAGTAGGCACTGAACATTCCTAGTGCTAGGCTGAAATTAGATATAAGGCAGCTGCTGTTGGCATGTTTCTGCCTATTACCTGGGTGCTAATCTGAGCTGGGCCATGTCTCTGTCTGTTACCTGGGTCCTGATCTGTGCTAAGCATGGGAAGCGAGGTATCCTAGGGGGCAGGAGACCTCCCTGACAAGGGGTGAAATTTCATACCCCTGCAAGGTTGTGGGGGACGGTGAGTGTCTATGCCCTACTTCTGTTGATCCCCAAGTTCTCTCCTGATGGCCCCTCTGTGACTGTGCCTGTCTTAGGTTGTTCCTTCCCTGAAGAATCTTATTCGACTCTGGTTAGCCAGTCATCCTCTGGGGCCAAGCAGGGTATTGTGAGGTTCAGTTCTGTCTCCTTGGTAGCCTATGCCCCCTGTGGCTTACATGCCCAGCACCTGCCTTGGGGATCCCCTCGCCTGCTGGCGGGACCCCGGCACTGTTCACTTATCTCAGAGAATTCAGGTTCCTTCTCCAGGGATGGCCCAGCTCACACCATTTAGCAAGAGACAGATTCATTATATCAGCCACCTCGAGGCTTCAACCTCAGCATGAATAGAGAGCTCAGGCTACAGCTGAAGGCCATTGCATTGTGAGAAGAGGGTCCCTCTTGGGAAAAGAGGAAACAGGGCCAGTTGGAATGCTCAAGTGCCTTCCCAGTGCCTGAATTCCTTCTGAAAGGGATGAAATCCTTTCATGTCCTCTTTATAAATTGCTGCTAAACATTTAAAGAATTAGTTTATAAGTTCATTTGAGATAGTTGTATAATATGCTGTTGTGAAATATCTGAAATTAAATGATATTGTAGGATAATATCATGTAAAGATATTCTTTGCTCTAGGCCATGGCAATTCAATTTCAAACCAGCTGTGAATGTCTTTTTGTAACTTTGTATAAACTTTTTCAGGGAGGCAAAAACACAGATTACTTATCTTAGCTCAAGAGGCCAAATATATTGACTTTCAAATACAATCCTTACCGCATTTAAAGGAAACTTCTCTTTATTTCCTTACAAAATAATTTTCATGTTACAGAGTTTTATTTAAAAATCTTTGTCTCGAGAGAATCCAAGATGTGGCATAGGAAAACACCTACACTACTGCTTTGCTCAACAATTTCAAAACTATAACTAAAAGACAGAATGGACATCATCCAGAACCACAGAAAAGCTGGCTAAGTGGAAACTCCACAACTAGAAAGAAAGAGAGGCGCTAATGGAGGCCCAGAGGAGCTGCAAAAAGCTGAGGCATGGAGATGCATGCATGGAGAGAGCAGGTGCCAGAGTACCTGGCTGGCTTTCTCTGGCAGGAGGGAGATGGAGACTCCCAAATGCACTGAACCCCTTATCCTACTGCACTGAACCTCAGGTCCAGCCGAAACTCATACGGGGGGAAGTTAGACTATAAAAAGGGAGAATTGCACGGAAATTTAGGGGAGTCACAAAAGGGCAGAAGTCTGGTGGCACGAACAGCACTGTGCACAGAACACCAACTGCTGATGTGCCACTGGCTTTCACGAGTGGGCGGGAGACAGAGCCTCCCAACTGAGCCACTTCTAACTCCACAAAACCCCAGTTTCAGGGGAGATCCTAGAGATCCAGACTCATATGGTCCCAGAGTGCAGGGGAACCAGAAAGGCAGCAGTCTAGGGGCACTGCATGCACACACAGGGACCACTCCAGCAATTGCCCAGAGACACATGAGACCCAGGCACCATGTAGGGCAAGATGGACTGGAAGACAAGGCAGTCCGTTAAGCCCTGAGATTCCACCCATCCCAAACTCAACAGAGAGGCTTTTACAGTTTGCAAGACTTGTATAATAAGGCTGAATCCAACACAGAAGTTCTCCCAGCATAGTGAAAATGTGGAGACAAAGGAAGAGATCACAAACAAAAGAAATGGAGGAAAACAAACAACTGGATATGGAGTTCAAAACCACGGTTATAAGGTTTTTCAAGAATTTCCTAGAAAATATGGATAAATTTAGCAAGACCCCAAAGGAGATGAAAAAGGACCAACTAGAAATTAAACATACACTGACTGAAATAAAAAATATTATACAGAGACCTAACAGCAGACGAGAGGAAGGCAAGAATCAAGTCAAAAATTTGAAATATAAAGAATCAGAAAACACTCAACTGGAAAAGCAAGAAGAAAAAAGAATCCAAAAATGTGAAGATAATGTAAGGAGCCTTTGGGACAGATTCAAGCATACGAACATCAGAATTGTGGGGGTGCCAGAAGAAAAGAGAGAGTAAGATACTGAAACCTATTTGAAGAAATAATGACTGAAAACTTCCCACATCTGGTGAAAGAAATAGACTTACAAGTCCAGGAAGCACACAGAACCCCATATAAAAGGAATCCAAAGAGGACTACACCAAGACACATCATAATTAAAATACCAAGAGCAAAAGACAGAGAGAGAATATTAAAAGCAGCAAGACAACAAAACAGTTAATTACCTACAAGGGAGCATCCATACGACTGTCAGCTGATTTCTCAACAGAAACGATGCAGGCCAGATGTGAGTGGCAAGAAATATTCACAGTGATGAATAGCAAGAACCTACAACCAAGAATACTCTATCCAGCAAAACTATCATTCAGAACTGAAGGGCAGATAAAGAGCTTCACAGATAAGAAAAAGCTAAAGGAGTTCAACAACTCCAAACCAATACTATATGAAATGCTGAAAGGTACTATTTAAAAAGAAGAAGAAAAAGGTAAAGATAAAAATTATGAACAACAAATACATATCTATTAACAAGTGAATCTAAAAATTAAGTGAATTAAAAATTGGATTAACAGAATAAACTGGTGAATATAATAGAATCAGGAGCACAGAAAGAGGTGAGGGGGTGTGTAGCGAGAAACTGGACAAAAATCATACACCTATGGATGAGGTCAATGGTGGGGAGCTAAAGGTAGAGGGAAGGGTGGGAGCTGGGTGGAGGGGAGCTATGGAGGGCAAAAAAGGAGAAACAACTGTAATAATCTGATTAATAAAGATTTAAATTATAAATAAATAAATAAATAAATAAATAAATAAATAAATAAAAATCTTTGTCTCATGAAGTAACTTCTCTTCAGGTTATAGTGACCACTTTATGGATTCCCTCTCATGCCCCACCTTCCCCATTGTCTGTGCCCAATGTATATGCTCATATGCATGTACAAAGGTCCCTCTGTTGATCTCTCCCCCTTATTCCCACCAACCACCACTTTCCTCGAGGTTTGATCTGTTGATCAATGTTTCTCATTCTCTGGGTCTGATCTTGATCATCAGTCTATGTCATTCATTATATTCCACAGATGAGTGAGATCATGTGATATTTTCTTTCTCTGCCTGGCTTATTTCCCTAAACATAATGATTTCCAACTCCATTCATGTTGTTGCAAATGGTAGGAGCTCCTTCTTTTTTACCACAGTGTAGTATTCCATTGTGTAGATGTACCACTGTTTTTTCATCCACTCATCTGCTGATGGGCAGTTAGACTGTTTCCAAATCTTAGCTATGGTGAATAGTGTTGCTATGAACATATATCCTTTCTGATTGGAGTTTCTAGTTTCTTGAGGGTATATTCCTAGTAGTGAGATCACTGGATCAAATGGGAGTTCCATTTTTAGTTTTATGAGGAGATTCTATACTGTTCTTCACTGTGGCTGCACCAGTCTACATTCCACCAGCAGGGTTCCTTTTTCTCCGCATCCTCACCAACACTTGTCATTTGTTGATTTGTTGATGATAGCCATTCTGACAGGTCTGAGATGGTACTGCATTGTTGTTTTGATTTGCATCTCTCTGATGATTAGTGACTTTGAGCAGGTTTTCATATGTCTCTTGGCCTTCCTTCTGTCTTCTTTAGAGAAGTGCCTATTTAGATCAGTTGCCCATTTTTTGATTGGGTTGTTTATCTTCTTTTTGTGAAATTATATGAGTTCCCTGTAAATGGTGGAGATTAAATCCTTATCATTGATATCATTGGCAAATATGTTGTCCCATGCAGTGGACTTTCTTGTTGTTTTGTTGATGCTTTTCTTTGCTGTGCAAAAGCTTTTTATTTTGAAGTATTCTCATTTGTTTATTTTTTCCTTTGTTTCCACTGCCCGAGGAGCTGTGTCAGTGAAGAAGTTCCTTCTGCATATGTGGAAGATTTTGTTGCTTGTGTATTCCTCTAGTATTTTTATGGTTTCCTGTCTTATGTTTAAATCCATTTTGAGTTTATTTTTGTGTATGGTGTAAGTTAGTGGTCTAGTTTCATTTTTTTGCATGTTTCTGTCAAATATTCCCAACACCATTTGTTGAAGAAACTGTCTTGACTCCATTGTATGCTTGTGCATCCTTTGTCAAATATTAATTGAGGATAATGGTTTGGGTTGATTTCTGGGTTCTCTATCCTATTCCATTGATCTAGTACCAGGTAGTTTTGAGAACAGTGGCTTTGTAATACAGCTTGAAATCTGGCATTGAGATACCATCTACTTTGTTCTTCTTTCTAAGGATTGCTACAGCTATTTGGGGTCTTTTTTTTTAATTCCAGATGAATTTTTGGAAAGGGCGTTCCAGGTCTGTGACATATGCCTTTGGTATTTTCATGGGGATTGTGTTGAATTTATAAATTGCTTTGGGTAGAATGGACATTTTGATGATATTGATTCTCCCAATTCATGAGCATGGTATGTTCCTCCATCTGATTATGTCTTCTTCTACCTCGTTTTTAGTGTTGTGTAATTTTCTGCATATAGGTCTTTTACCTCTTTAGTTAAATTAATTGCTAGTTATTTTAATTTTTTTGGTGCAATGGTAAAGGGGATTGCTCTTTTAGTCTCTCTTTCTGTAAGTTCATTATTGGTATATAAAAATGCCATAGATTTCTTGGTGTTAATTTTGTATCCTGCTACATTGCTGAATTCATTTATCATGTCTAATAATTTTTTGATGGAGTCTTTAGGGTTTCCTGTGTACAGTATCATGTCACTGTAAATAGGACAGTTTTACTTCTTCTTTTCCTATACGATTGCTTTTTATTTCTTTTTCTTGTCTGATAGCAATGGCTAATACTTCCAGCATTATGTTAAATAGAAGTGGTGAGAGTGAGCATCCGTATCTTGTTCCTGTTTTTAGAGGAAATGGTTTTAGTTTTTGCCCATTGAGTATGATGTTGGTTGTGGGTTTGTCATATATGGCTTTTATTATGTTGAGGTATGATCCATCTATTCCCACTTTGCTGAGAGTTTTTACCAATAAAGGGTGTTGGATTTTGTCAAATGCTTTTTCTGCATCAATTGATATGACTATGTGATTTTTATGTCTCAATTTGTTTATGTGATGTATCACGTTTATTGATTTGTGGATATTGTACCATCCTTGCATTCCTGGGATAAATCCTACTTGTTCATGCTGTCTGATCTTTTGACTTACTGCTGAATTCGATTTGCTAGAATTTTATTGAGAATTTTGGCATCTATGTTCATGAGGGACATTGGTCTGTAATTCTCTTTCATTGTGTTATCTTTATCGGACTTAGGTATTAGGGTGATGCTGGCTTCATAAAAGAAGTTTGGAAGTGTTCCTTCCTCTTGAATTTTCTGGAATAGTCTGAGAAGTATGTGTTTTAGTTCTTCTATGAAAGTTTGGTAAAATTCCCCTGTGAAGTTGTCTGGCCCTGGGCTTTTGTTTGCTGGAAGCTTTTTGATGACTGTTTCAATTTCTTCCTTAGGTATCAGTGTGTTGAGATTTTTAGAATCTTCCTTTCTGAGTTTTGGAAGGTTGTGTGTGTCTAGGAATCTGTCCATTTCCTCTAGGTCATGAAATTTGTTGAGTAGAATTGTTCATAATATTTTTTAACAATTCTTTGTATTTCTGTAGGGTCTGTAGTTATTTCCCCTCTCTCATTTCCAATTTTGTTTATTTGGGTCCTCTCTCTTTGCTTCTTGGTGAGCCTTGCTAGAGATTCATCTATCTTGTTTATTCTTTCAAAGAACCAGCAGTTTGTTTTCTTGATTTTTTGTATCATTTTTCTTTCCTTTTTTTTTTTTTTTGGTCTTTATGTCATTCATTTCTGCTCTGACCTTTATTATTTCCTTCCTTCTGCTCACAGTGGGCTTTTCTTCTTGCTCTCTTTCTAATTCGTTGAGTTATTGAATTAGGTGATTCATTCCAATATTTTCCTGTTTTTTGAGGTAGGCCTGTAGAGCTAAAAACTTCCCTCTCAGCATTGCTTTCATTGTATCCCATAGCATTTGTGTTGTTGTGTTTTTATTGTCATTAGTCTCCAGGATATTTTAATTTCTTCTTTTATCTGGTTTATAACCCAATCATTGTTTAGTAACATGCTATTCAACTTCCAAGTGTTTGAATATTTTGGAATGTTTTTATTTTAGTTTATTTCTAATCTTATGCCATTGTTGTCTGAGAAAATGCTTGATATGATTTCAATCTTTTTGAATTTGGTGAGACTTTGCTTGTGACCCAATATGTGGTCTATTTTTGACAATGTCCCATGTGCACTTGAGAGGAATGTATATTCTGTAGCTTTGGGATAAAATGCTCTGAAGATGTCAATTAGGTCCATCTGTTCTAGTGAGTTATTTAGAATTGCTGTTTCTTTGCTAATTTTTTGTCTAGAGGATTTGTCCAGAGATGTCAGTGGTGTATTAAAATCCCCTAGTATCATTGTATTTTTGTTGATCTCTCCCTTGATATCCTCCAGGACGTTTTTTTATGTATTTAGGGGCTCCTGTATTAGGTGTGTATATGTTTACCAGAGTTATATCTTCTTGAAGAATTGCTCTTTTTAGTATTATGTAGTGGCCTTCCTTATCTCTTGTTATAGCCTTTACTTTGAGGTCTATTTGATCAAATATAAGAATTGCTACCCCAGCTTTTTTCTCATTTCTATTTGCCTGAAAAATATTTTTCCATCCCTTCACTCTTAGTCTGTGTGAATCCTTTTCTCTGAGGTGGGTCTCCTGTAGACAGCAAATGTATTGGTCCTGTTTTCTTAACCATTCAGCTACCTCATGTCTTTTGATTGGTGCATTTAACCCATTTACCTTTAATGATATTACTGACAAGTTCAGGTTTGTTGTGATATTTTTCCTTAGTGTTTTTTCTTTCCCTTTATCTTTCTTCTTTTTTCAGCAGTCCCTTTAGCATTTCTTGCATTATTGGTTTGGTAGTGATAAACTCTCTTAGCCCTTTCTTGTCTGTAAAGCTCCTGATTCCACCTTCAATTTTGAATTATAGCCTTGCTGGGTATAGTATTCTTGGTTTCACACCCTTGTTTTGCATCATTTTATATGTTTCATTCCATTCCCTTCTGGCCTGGTGTGTTTCTGTTGAGAAATGAGTTGATATTCTAATAGGAGATCCCTTGTAGGTAACTTTCTCTCTCTGGCAGCCTTTAAGATTCTTACTTTGTCATTAGTGTTCACCAATTTAATTATGATGTGTCTTGGTTTTGGTTTTTTTGGGTTCAGCTTGTTTGGGGCTCTGTGTACTTCTTGAACTTTCATATTTTTTTCTTGCCAATATCAGGGAAATTTTCTGTCATTATTTCTTCAAATGGATTTTCTATTCCTTGCTTTTCTCCCATTCCTTTTGGTATCACAATTAAGCATGTGTTGTTTCATTTTGTGTTGTCCCAAAGCTCCCTTAGGCTCTCTTCTTGTTTTTTAAGTCTTTTTTCTAGTTGTTGCTCTTTGTGTGTTTTTTTCTACCTTGTCTTTTAATTTGCTGCTGTGGTCCTCAGCCTCTTCTAGTCTACTGTTTAGGCCTTCCATTGTGTTCCTCATTGCAGCTATGTTGTTCTTCATCTCCTCTTGGTTTCATTTCATATTGGTGACATTCTCATTCAGCTCCTTATAGTTCTCATTGAGTTGTGTGATATTGTCGTTGAGTTGTGTGTATTTGTCTTCCATCCATTTAAATATCCTTAAAACCATTATTCTGAATTCTTTCTCTGAAAGGCTGTTCACTTCAATTTCATCTAACTCCCTTTCTGGTGATTCCTCTTTTTCTTTCCTTTGGGGATTGCTTTTATGTCTTCCCATGTTTTCCTGTAATGTCTTAATTGTAGATTTAATTGCTTTACTACCCAAGTTTTTTTGTGGGGGATGGTGCTACTGGTGTATTCTCTCATTCTCCTGTGTTTGTTAATTTATTGTAGTTTCCTACTTTAGCTATTTGCGTTCTCTTGATGTAGATCTGCGAGCTTGAGCAGGACAACTGTGGTGTCTAGAAGTTGGCAGCTATGGAGAGGAGTGTCCCTATTTTTGCTATTTTGTACCCTTAATTGAAATCATGCATACCCAGCAGAGATACACAGTGGCATCAATGACCCATCTCTTGGGGTGATATGTTTCAGAGCACCTACACTCTGGAGAGGCTTGACTGTGGTGTCCAGAGTTAAAAAATCACACCCATGGGGCTGCCAGTGGCTTCCATGCACTGTTTAGAGGGTGGACCGCCAGAAACATGCTGCTGAAAACTCACCTTGGGTGGCAGCCTCAAGGGTGCACCGCAAACGCTGGTGACCAAGGAGCTCCACAAACCATATAGGTGGGCACACCACAGACAGGGCAGCCAGAACATGCAAACACAGGGACTAGGTCGCCACAGACAGGGCAACCCTGACACGCAAACACAGGAACTAGGGTGCTTTGCAAACTGGCGCGAAGGCATGCTGCAGACTCAGAAACCCTGGTGCGCAGATACGAGTTGACGCAGAAGTTCTGCAGTTGTGGACTAGTGTGTGGCCACAGCTGAAACCGTGGCACAGCTGAAAGCGTGGTGCACGCACACAGTGTGTGCACACTTGGTGACCCAGGACTTTGCAAGCCCAGACCAGTGTATGGCCGCAACCCCAGCTGCACCTATGTCACTGGAGAGGGGGAGGTTGCACTCACTGCATTTGAGGCAGAGGTCCCAGGGTCCTTGGGTCTGCAGGGTCATCGGTTCTGCAGGACTCTGGTTGGAATGGCTATTGGGTCGCAGGGCAGCTTCAAAGCCTGTCTGGTTGGTGGTGCTGATGAGTTCCCAAAAAAGGCAATTTCCCCTTCAAGATGACATGGGCTCCATGCCCAAATCCCACAGTCTGGGGAGTGAAAGCCATGATGACAGTCTATCCTTGTCCAAGAGAGCCTGGACTGCCAGCCCTCACTACTCCCGTGAGATTCAACTGTCTCTCACTCAATCACACACCCACCACACACACCCATACACTCTCCTTTTGTCCCCTCACTCACTTCCTCTCTCTCACATCCATCCTGCCAGCCGCCATCTTTTGAAACTTTGTAGTCTTGAGTGGAGGCCTAGGCTGGCCAGGATGTGCAGAAAGCTTGGCTTCCTCCATTACGGTGGAAACCCAAGCCTCCTATTTGCTCCATGGCCACAGCCATCTTGCTTGGGTTAATTTGCATATTTTCTCCTGATTGGCTAGTGGACGTGCTTGTGGCTGTGGCAGATGTGTAGTCAATTTACATATTACTCTTTTATTTGTGGCATTTATTTATTTTGATTCAATTTTAACAACATATTTGTGCAAAAAAATATTTTCATCTGTCACAGCAATGAAAACTCAGTACCAGTCTCTACTTGAAATAAATATGGCTCTCCATTTTGCTGTAATGTCATTGGAGTCAAAAATCCATAAACTTATTTGAAGCAAAACAGGAGCAAATATCACACTCTAAAAGTGTGTAATCTACATTAATAAAAGAGAAACATGCAAATGAACCATCACTCTATATACCCACCAGCCAATCAAGAGGGAATATGCAAATCAGAAGGTCAAAGATGGTAGCCACCCAGCTGCTCCAGGCATGTAGTGGCTGGACAGGGCAGGATGTCTGCTATGAGAGGTAGTGGGGGAGCTTAGGGGGTGATAAAGGGATCTACAGGAGCAGCACTCCGGCTGCAGCAAAGACAAAGACTGCAGACTCTGTGGCGTATATGGCAGACTCTGGCCCAAGTGAAGGACTTGGTCCTGGGTTCCAGAGGAAAACCAGTGCTGGAAGCCAAGGGAAGGAAGGCTTATTGCAGGAATCTCTTCTTGCAATAGGCCTCTAGTACTTAAATAAGTTTCAATTATTTCATAAAAATTAAATTTATTTCAATAAATTTGTTACAATTAAACAACCTTTGAAGATTTTATGATTAAATAAGTATTTAATTTGTTATATTAAATAGGTGCATTTCATATTAATAAAATGGAAGTTCTCTGGTCATTATTTACAAATGTATTTATCTTTTTTTAAAAATCATATTAGTGGTCCATGAGATTTAAAATGATGAATTTAATGGTCTGGGAGGTCCAAAAGGTTAGTGACTGTTGTCTCAATAATAAGAGAAAAAAAGGATTGAATTACTTTAAAGGAGTCACTGCAGGACTTGTTTATTGTGTGAAAATGGATTATAGCTCACCAGGAAGAGGTTACTTATGTAACTTTTCTCTTTTCCATGTCCAGAATGGTTAGAAAGTGGGTCCAAATTCTGAGTAAAGGTGGCTAGGGATTGAGAAATAAAAGAAAGAGACAAGACACAGAGATAAAAAGAAAAGCTGGGACCGGGTGGACCACTACCCTCTTCTGATGGAGAGAGTTACCCAGAGCCAATTCAGCATGTTTACTTTATACCCCCAAATACCAGGAAATTTCACCAAAAGGTCAAAACAAAAGAAGATTATTTGCATTCTCGAGTAGGCCCTGAGCATTCCCGGTGCTAGGCTGGATTTAGATATCAAAACCCACTTCCCCACACCATGGGATGAAATGAAGGTCAAGCTGACAACACCCTTTCCCTTTTGGAAATGTTCCCAGGGCATGGCTTTGCTGGCACCACTGGGTACAGCTGACAATAATTAAAGAATGCCCATGTGCCTTCCCAGGGAGCCCTCTATATCTCTCCCCTTTTTTATTTTTAAATGTTTTTTGTGGACATCTAGTTGGAGCTTTCGGACTTGAGATCACAGGAGCTTGCTGATGACTGAAAAAAAGCAGGATAAGATTAGTAGTACACAAAGGAATCCAATTAGGTACTATGCAGTGTTTTTTAATATATTCAATGCATTAAGTTCTTTTAAATCATCCAGCAATTCTTTTGCCAGTTTTGCCAGAGATATAATTTTATTATGACTATTCTGAATGGTTTGCACATGTTTGTGTAGCTGCACTAGGTCTATAATGATACTATTATGATGCCATATTCCCTGTAGGTACATCTTGATTTTATTCCAGTCCCATAGAGAAATGTTATAGCGGGCTGAAGTCACACAAATATATGTAAAAGCATCATGGCATTGCAGCTGCTATCTAATCTTGATACTTTCTAATTGATTACCTAGTCCTATCACTACAGCTTCCAAAGCATTTAGCTTTGTTTCTAGCCTTTTGTCTATATCTTCTTGATCATGAAATGTAGTTGAGTTGTTCTGAGCCAATTCATTGACAAACTTTGCATTCTGGATGCTTTGGATCAAAGCAAGAGAAGCAGTCACAGCAGATGTAGTAACAGTAACTAAGGTAACAATACCAAAAATAAAAAGTCCCAAAGCATGCTTTTCCCAGGACAGTTGATTGTGTATTCCTGCAATGCCTGGAGTCCTGCATCATGATACCATTTTCCTGTTATGATGGTAGGAAGCATAATAAAAGAAGGCTGCTTTAAAATTAATATACCTTCATTCAGGTTATGCCTGGAAACACAGCTGATAAGATTATAGTAATGGCATTGAACAGCATTATGTGTGTCCAATCTGGTGATATTCACATTTCTAGTCACCAATACATATGGGGGCTGGACACAGGCTTGTAAGCCATGACAAGGGCTTGATGTGCATGCTCCTATAGAATTAGCTAAAAAAGAGCCAGGAAAATTAAGAAAGTCAAGAGAAGCAGCTAAACGCCACAAATCTTTCTATAAATATCCTGTTTTTGTGGTTAGGGCATTACCTACAAAACCTCCTGGTGACATAGGCTCATGATAGGGATATTTAGCATCAAGCCGGTGGGACCAATCTAATACATATAAGTCAGAGCCAGAAATATTATGTCTCACTAATACAAGATTGGCACAATCTTGCCAAGGAAATGCTCTCAACTCAGTAGTGGTGCTATTAGGGCAGGAGGAGAATAAGGGGTGCTTATCAGAAGCCATCAGGTGGCCTTAGGAAATCTTGGTTTAGTAACTGTCTGAACATATTTTCTCAAATCCCAGGACCTTCAATATTAGCAATGTTTGTGCCTCCATAGGACATCTCATTTTCTTGGCCAAGCTGCAAACATCCTGAAGTCCCCCTTTTTTGATAAAGAAATAGGGAGCTCCTCACTAAAGCCATTATACGTACAATCACCTTGGGAAGAAGGAGTTATATGCTTGTTGGAGCTATCCCTGACCATATTAGTGTTGTTAGTAAACACTGGCACTGATTCTCCGGTTCAGGTGGCTGGATTGATCATAGGGGAATCTGTAACGTAAGTCCAGTAAGTTTCTTCTGTAGCCATACTTACCTGGCAGCTGACAAGTGCCATCATAGCAAGAAAAAGGTTGGAGGGGGTTACTTGAACTCCCTGTTCTTTCACCACTTGCTGAGTATCAGTGGTCAGCTTCTTCAGTTGACCCCATATTGAGATTAAAAAACAAAATAAACCAAAAAAAAAATTCCAAACTGTTTTCCAAAGTGGCTGTATCATTTTACAGTTCTACCAGCAATGTATGAGAGTTCCAGTTATTACATATCCTTGCCATTATTTTATATTGTTAAGTTCTTGAGTTATCTGTAGGGTTGTTGTTTCTGGTCATTCTAATATGTGTGTAGTGGGATCTTTTGTGGGTTTAACTTGTATTTTCCTAATGCCTAATGATGATGAATATCTTTTCATGTGTTCAAAAATTAAATAAAAAATAAACAAACAAACAAATAAATAAAGATAAAGTGGTTGTTGCCCAAGTAACCTCCCCATGATTGGAGAAAAATCATGATAGGGGAATCATGACACAGACAGAAATATAACACATTATCATTTGTATTTCTTCTCTTCATGATTTAACCTATAGGGAAAGAACAAGAAATTTCTCCAGTGCTTCTTGGAACACATGTGGAGTCACTTTAAGAATCAGAGGATAAGCAAAAGTATATCCAGAAACAAGAAACCAGAGGAGAAGTTTGGAGGCCAGTCACAACATAAATGTTTGCAGCAACTGGGAATGTCTAGATTGCAGAGGAGACAATTAAGAAGAAATACAATAACATTCTAGTATTTGGAGATCCGTAACGTAGAAGATATCTTAAAATGTGTGACACAGTAGCAGAGAGCAACATCTACCCACATCTGAGCAAGAATTTGATGGAAGCTCCCCCAGATCAACTTCATGCCATGGACTTTTGTCCTCTTCTTCATATCATTGTTCCCTCAACTTTCTTATGGGGTACTTTGCTGCTTCAGGTTTTTCCCCTGGTTCTTTTCCTTCTTCTAAAAAATACATGTAGCATAACCCAGATAGATAGGACTCTTCTAGCCATAGTTACATAAGGGATACTATTTTATACTATTTGCCTGGCCTATGAACAAGAAACTTTATTATTTTTTTAAAACTGTAAATATATGTATACATATGTATGTGTGTGTGTGTGTATACATACACACACACACACATATCTATAATAATCTATAATAATAAAAGCATAATATGATAATTAAACCTAACGACCTTCTGGATGAAACTAGGGTTGCGAAGGAAGCCCTGGTCCCAGGTGCCAGAGAGAAGCCGATACTGGCAGCGGGGAGAAGAAAGGCCTACTCTTGCACAAATTTCATGCACTGGACCTAATATATTGAAGCATCCATCTTATATAAAAACTGCTGTTTGAAATTTTAGCCTTGCTATTTGGCTTCTGTAAATGTTTGCTTGCTTAAATAATAAGGAAAATGAGACTACTTTCACTCCAGAGAGGCTATTAAACCTTCCCTGGACAAAATTTTCAGTGCTGGCACTAGTCCAGGCCTTTGGTTGAGGTCTCAAGGCCCCAGCACATAGGGACTCTTTAAGAACTTGCAAAAGGAGCAGGAAATATCCCATATTTGGGAGACAAAGAAGGTAAAAACATATAAATAAGGAAAATTTCTGCATGTTGGGGCCCAGAATTTAAGAAACATTTTCCTCTGGACCTGCACGTAATAAATGTAACTTCAAACTCTCCAAGCATGGTTTGATTATTCCGGTTTTCTATAACATTATTGGTTCCCTGAGATTCCAGGAAAACCAACCCATGCTTGGCTTTTTAGCCTCTGGTGAGTGGACTGGGTTTGGGGCTTGGGGGGAGCCGGATAGGCCTCCAGGAGGTACCACTCTGCTGATTTAGCAGAATTGAATCGGGGATTCCAGGTCCTCCCGGACCTCAGCCCAGGACCTGGCGGGCATCTGGAGAGAGTGGATGGACACTTGTGGACCTGCCAACAGAATCTGTAAGGTAGGGGCCCCGTCAGTTCAGCCCACTCCAAGTGAGTGGAAAGGGGAGCTTGATCACCCCCCCCAGAAGCTATAGCTTTCTCAGGCAAATTAACCAGGAATCAGGTGTGAGGTGGACTGTTTAAACTAGGTAAATATTTGGTAGAAATAAAAAACTCAGACTAGCTAGTATATAAATGTGGGAATTCAGATTAGATTAAGGAATTATGAGTTTACTCTGTTGTTTGTTTGTATGCAAGACTAGCCAATTTGCTACCCAGGAGGGGGACTGGACACAGTTTTAACTCCTCTGGTAGGTTCTCACCAAGACCTACCGGAGGTGGAGAATTCTGTTCTGGGACATGGGTGCGAGGAGTGCCTCCGAGCCTGTCTGGGGCATTGGGCATTGTTTCATTTATCTGCTCAACTCCAATATAGCCTAGTCCATTGAGATAGTGTGAGTATGGATGTTTATCTGTCTTGGCATAATTATCTGCTCATTAACTGGTCTGTGTAAGGCTGAAGTTACTTTGTGCCTTCTGGCTATACATAGGAGAGTATTTGTTATCTCTTTCTACTGTTTAATTTGTTTAAAGATAGGGCAGACCTGCTGTGATGGAATGCAAAAGTCTTTAGCAGCTGCTGAAATTTCTTTTTCTCAGTCTTTTGTTCTCTGTCAAAGAGGGAATCAGCCCATTTCGCTAATAAAAATTTCTCTCTAATTTTGTATAAGAGTTTCAGTTTACTCTGATTTGTGAATTTGCTATATTAAATTTAAATTTTAAAGTCCTAGGGTTAATTTAAAGGTATAAATTTGTGACATTTCAAAGAACAAAGAACTTTTATTTATGGCTTTCTTATCTCTTTTGGTAGTCAGAGACTTCCAGGCACAGGGCTTACAGCTCCGAAGGGTGGAGAGATTTACAGGCCCTGTCCCTGCCTGTGAAATCATAGTCCAACGTGAGTCACCTAAGGCTGGCCTAAGGCTGAAGTTATTATTAATGTGTTTATTTCATTTCATTTATTTACTTAACTCTAGTTGTGTGTCTTGTGTGGTCTGTTGTCTTCATGGTTATATGTTTTGTTTGACTTGCTGTTTTCAGTTATTAGGATCCTCATAGAGGACATAACCTGGTCTTTCCCTTCCTCCTCATCCTGATTCTGATAGTGTGGAGGGGCAAGGACCAGACTGCGTTTCCCCCATAAGGAGTCGAATTAAGGTCAGGGTGACCTCAGGCCTGGAGGCAGTAAAACCAGGAACTGGTGGTTTTAGTACACAAACACCAGGTGCCTGAGGCACACCCAGCTCTGAGAAACCACAGGGTCTGACAAACCACCCCTAAGAAGGACATCGCATTCCAAGCTGCTTGCTTAATCAGAGTTTAGATAAAGAGTAATGCTTAGCCAATTAAAGTTAGCCAAGTCCTCCTGCGATGAGGATAAAAGGCACTTGCTGCAGAAGTTCAGGGCTCTCGTGCTTCCCTGCTGTGTGGGTGGAACCGTGAGCCCGGACTTGAGTTTGTAATAAAGGCTTCCTAAATTTTCCAATTGGCTGTCTGGTGGTCGTCTTTCGCGGGTGGGTTCGAGTCCCACCTGGGTCGCCCCACAACATTAGCACCTATAAACTGGTTTAAAGTTCTTTTCTTTCAGGATGCCATCCAGGCTTTCAGTTCATAAGAAGTCTCCTTACACACCCTTATCCTCATCACTGTTTCTATTTCTCCCCTTTGGAGGAATTATCTTCCTCTGATTCACAATAGGAAAGGGAGACAAGCAATTGGACTGGGGAACGGGAATGGTTGAAGAAATCAAGAGTGGTAAAGAAGGAAGGTTTAAGATACTCTAGGGCTTAGAATAAAGAGGAAAAATCTATGAAGGAAAACAACTGTTACAGAAAGAAATATCCTTAAATGTAAAAAGCCTAACTATATAGGATCTCAGACCATTTGCCTTGTTTCAGGACAGAGTAAATGGTTAATGCAGAAAAGGGGAAAGGGAGGGTGTTGGCAGTTAATTATAAAGCAGGGAGAGATAGGTTTTTGTTGATTTTTACTGGCTGCAGAGCACTCTGCTGGCATAGGGGTCTGGTCCAGGTGTCTTGTCAGAAATTCATTAGATTCAAGGTTACAAGTTTTCTGCAAGCATAATTAATTTAGCTACCCTGGTGATTTAAAACTGGTGTAGAGGCAGACTCAACCCCTGAGAGCCAGTTGAAAGAAGAGGGGCTGGATGCCTGAGCTGCCTGCAGTGGCCCTGGAAGAAGCCACAACAGCTAGAAATGCGGGGAACAGCAGACATTTACCTCATACCAGAGCTGCCCCGCTGCTGCCCAGTGAGTAATAAGCATTTTACAACAAGCAATACAAGTCTTAGGCCTTTGGCTTGCTGGCTATAACAGTTAAACCAGAGGCCAGTAACTGCTAGTGACCTTCCAGCAGCCCCAGAAATATAGCAGTGAGCTGAGGATCTGTAAAAGCAGCAAATGGAGCTAGTGAAGGCTCCCTGTTTGCAAATGTACTGAAAGGGTTCAGTACCTGTTGCTGCTGGAAGAGGAGGGGTCTTTCCTTTGCTCTTTGACTTTAAGCTAGCAGTCCAAAACAGCCAGAGTTGCAGTTAGAAACAGCTTTGCATATTGCAAAGCTCTTCTGTGACAATGGATTGGTTATTAGGCCTCTTGTCTTTCTGCCAGTCCTCTACCTGGATGGGGAGCCTTGAGGACCTTGAGATTCTCCAAGAGAGGAGTCTGACTGAGGGATGGCAGAGACCCTGTTGGGTTGGAAGGATCTAAGGCTACATGTTAAACTTATAAATTATGGCTTTCTAGGCAGATGTCCAAGCCCAGTTATGTAGGGGTTAAGCTGCCTGTTATAACAAAACAACTTTTTCCCATGTCAGAATAAATTTTAGGGAAATTAGACAGGCCATGTTTGTGGCTAGAAAGAAGGAATGGCCACCCTGCACAGCCCTGACAGTGGCCTGCAGAAAACTATATAATAGACTTAGGAATTATACTAGACATTAAGGTTACAGCAGAGAACAAAACATATGTGCTGCTCCCTGTATTCACTGATTTTCAACTAGGAAGACTGACAATGGAGAGGTTATTAGAACAAATTATTATGGCCATTACAGAAAGGAAGGGGTTCCCAACCTATGCTTCTAGGCAAAGCAACAGTGACATAGAACCCCACAGAATTAATAGAGTGATTAATGGGGGAGGGAAGCACAGAGTTGTAACTACTTGAACTCCTTTCACAAGAACGTAGATAGCATCAGGAGTGGGGAAGAGGTGAATCCCAACATCCTCCAGCCTTAATTCTCTTACCTCATTGGACTTAAGCATGTAGCTGATGGTGAGTGACAGTTCTGGCTGTCTTCCACAGGAGAATTTTGCTTCCACCTTCATGAGATCACTTCTTACACCAATTTCTGTTCTTGGGTTTCCTCCTGGGTCCAGTGGTGGCAGCACTTAAACACTATCCCCAGAAGAATCTGAATGGGTCAGAACAATACATCCAATATATCAACTTTGAGTCTACCCCATGTCAAAAGCTGAAAATGTATCCCCCATTCTCTTTTCTATTGTTCAGGCATGCTGTCCAATGTAGCATAGCAGAGGTTCTGCAGAGATTAAATGCTGTCCTAAAAATACTTCAATAAAATAGATGTTTCAAGAAGAAATTAAAGTCCAAAGATTAAATTCCCATAAAAGTTGAAGTTATAGACATTTAAATCCAAGGGAACTAAAGTCTGAAATCAAATTTTCTTGTCCTGTGTGTTAAAGTTCAAAGAGCAAAGTTCAATTACAAAAGAAAATCATTATCCACTTTCTTTTTCACTCAAGCTCAGATAGATGGATTTTCTGCCTGGGTAGAGTATAGTCCCTTCAGTTACTGTAGCAGAATCTCTCCAATATGTTTGGAGCTGCCAAGTTCTTAGAAGTCAGTAATTCAATACCTAGTCTCTCAGGAACCTTAATTCTAAAGAATTAAGTTAACAGGACATGCAGAATTATCACAGACCTTTTCCAGATATACCTAATATAGAAAGTCATTTTCCTGCACTTAGAATAAATAATACAGGCAAAATTAAATTCCCAGAATAAGAGCTGTGAAGACCCCAAGAGAAATATGATGTCATCTCAGAGATATTCTGAATTTAGTTTCAACAAGAAGTCTGTCATTTAAGACCACTTGCCTGGATTCCATGGCTGTTCACTTAAGCCAAGCCAGAAAAAAACTTTCCCCATCAAGATGTTATTTTGAGACTGCATGTTTAGAATTTACAATTATATTTTTAATAAACTTTATTGTCCAGATTATTACAATTGTTTCTCTTTTTACCCCCATAGCTCCCCTCCACCTGGCTCCCAACCCACCCTCTGCCCTTAACTCCTCCTCATTGTCCTCATCCATAGATGTATGATTTTTGTCCAGTCCCTCCCTGCACCCACCTCACCTCTTTTCTCCTGAGAATTATCAGTCCACTCCCTTTCTATGCCCCTGATTCTATCATATACTATTATATTCACCAGTTTATTCTGTTCATCAGATTTTCAATTCACTTGATTTTTAGATTCACTTGTTGATAGATAAGTGTTTGTTGTTCATAATTTTTATCTTTACCTTTTTCTTCTTAATCCTCTTCTTAAAGAATACCTTTCAGCATTTCCTAAAATACTGGTTTGATGTGGATGAACTCCTTTAGTTTTTCTTATCTGTGAAGCTCTTTATCTGACCTTCAATTCTGAATGATAGCTTTGCTGGGTAGAGTAATCTTGATTGTAGGTTCTTCTTTTTTTCTTTTTTACAATTTATTTATTTATTTATTTTTTCTTTTTAATTAAATCTTTATTATTTAGATTATTACATTTGTCTCTCTTTTTCCCCTCCATTGCTTCCCTCCACCTGGCTCCCACCCCTCCCTCTATCCTTACCTCCCGCCCCATTGATGAGTCCATAGGTATATGATTTTTGTCCAGTCACTCCCTGTACACCCCTCTGCCCTTTCCCCCTGAGAATTATCAGTCCACTTCCTTTCTGTGCTCCTGATTCTATTATATTCACTAGTTTATTCTGTTGATCAAATTTTTAATTCACTTAATTTTTAGATTCACTTGTTGATAGATAATGTATTTGTTGTTCATAATTTTTTATCTTTTACCTTTTTCTTCTTCCTCTCCTAAAAGAGTACCTTTCAGCATTTCATACAATACTGGTTTGGAGTTGATGAACTCCTTTAGCTTTTTTCTTATCTGTGAAGCTCTTTATCTGCCCTTTGATTCTGAATGATAGCTTTGCTGGATAGAGTATTATTGGTTGTAGGTTCTTGCTATTCATCACATTGAATATTTTTTGCCACTCCCATCTGGCCTGCATCATTTCTGTTGAGAAATCAACTGATAGTCGTATCGGTGCTCCCTTGTAGGTAATGAACTGTTTTTCTCTTGCTGCTTTTAATATTCTCTCTCTGTCTTTTGCTCTTGGTATTTTAATTATGATGTGTCTTGGTGTAGTCCTCTTTGGATTCCTTTTATATGGGGTTCTGTGTGCTTCCTGGACTTGTAAGTCTATTTCTTTCACCAGATGTGGGAAGTTTTCAGTCATTATTTCTTTAAGTAGGTTTTCAGTATCTTGCTCTCTCTCTTCTTCTGGCACCCCCACAATTCTGATGTTGGTACGCTTGAGGCTGTCCCAAAGGCTCCTTACATTATCTTCACATTTTTCGATTTTTTTTTCTTCTTGCTTTTCCAGTTGAGTGTTTTCTGATTCTTTATATTTCAAATTTTTTACTAGATTCTTGCCTTCCGCTAGTCTGCTGTTAGGTCTCTGTATAATATTTTTCATTTCAGTCAGTGTATGTTTAATTTCTAGTTGGTCCTTTTCAATCTCTAGTTGGATCTGTTCCATCTCTAGTTGGTCCTTTTTCATCTCCTCTTGGCTCTCGATAACTTTATCCAAGTTTTCTAGGATATTCTTGAAAAACCTTATAAGCGTGGTTTTGAACTCTATATCCAGTCATTTGTTTTCCTCCATTTCTTTTGTTTGTGATCCCTTCCCTTGTCTCAGCATTTTCACTATGCTGGGAGAACTTCTGTGTTGGATTTAGCCTTATGATACCAGACTTGAAAAAACAGTTGTAGGTTCTTACTATTCATCAGTTTGAATATATCTTGCCACTCCCATTTGGCCTGCATAGTTTCTGTTGACAAATCAGCTGACACCTGTATGGGTGCTCTCTTGTAAGTAATTAACTGTGTTTCTCTTGCTGTTTTTAATATTCTCTCTTTGTCTTTTGCTCTTGGTATTTTAATTATGATGTGTCTTGGTGTGGTCCTCTTTGTATTCCTTTTGCTTGGGGTTCTGTGCACTTCCTGCACTTGTAAGTCTATTTCTTTCGCCAGGTGGGAGAAGTTTTCAGTCATTATTCCTTCAAATAGGATTTCCGTATCTTGCTCTTTCTCCTGGCACACCCATAATTCTGATGTTGGTACACTTGAAGTTGTCCCAGAGACTCTTTACACTATCTTCAACTTTTTGGATTCTTTTTTCTTTTTGTTTTTCCAGTTGAATGTTTTCTGCTTCTTTGTATTTCAAATCTTTGACTTGATTCTTGTGGTCCTCTAGTCTGCTGTTAGGTCTCTGTATAATATTTTTTATTTTAATCAGTGTATGTTTAATTTCTAGTTGGTCCTTTTTCATCTCCTCTTGTGTCTTGCTAAATTTATACATCATTTTAGGAAATTCTTAAAAAACCTTATAACTGTGGTTTTGAATGCTATATCCAGTTGTTTGTTTTCCACCATTTCTTTCATTTGTGATCTATTCCTTTGTCTCTGCATTTTCTCTGCTTCCCTGAATTGGTAGAATAGCTTTGTGTGCTAGGTGTCCTATATGGCCCAGTAGCCCCACCTCCCCAGTTACCTCAGGTGGACACTCTTGGTGCAACCCTTTGTGGACTGTGTGTACAGTCTTGTTGTAGTTAGTCTTGATTGTTGTTGATATCATTGGGGGAACTGACCTCCAAGCCAATTGGTTATGAGGATCAGCTGTGTCTACGCCCAGAGAACTTCTATGCTGGACTCAGCCTTAAGACTTCCAAGATTGCAAAAGCCTCTGTGCTGGGTTTGAATGTGGCAGAGTCTCAGGGGTGAGCAGACAGCCTTAGCTTCGCATCAGCCCTGCCCTACATGGTGACCCCTGAGTCTCAGTGCCCCTCGGTTATCGCTGCAGCCCTTTCTGTGCACAGGAGCACACACCTCCAGACCTCTACCTTTCCAGCTCCCCTGAGTTTCTCTGCGCTCTGGGGACCCATATGAGTCTTGGTCCTCAGGGTCTCACCCAAAACTGAGGTTCAGTGCAGTTCGACCTGGATTTCAGTGCAGTTGGGAAGTTCTGTTTTCCTCCCACTAGAGAAAGGCTGGGGCAGAATCAGCAGTCAGTCCTCTTTGCGTGCACCTCCAGACCTCTGCCTTTCATGGCTTCCCTAAGTTTCTGTACACTTCTCCTTTTTCATGACAGTCCAGCCTCCCCCTGTATGAGTCTTGCCCAGAACTGCGGTTCAGTCAGAAGTGGGGTTCAGTGCAGTTGGGAGTTTCCATCGCCTTCCCACTATAGGAAGCCAGCCAGACTCTCTGCTACTTGTCCTCTCCACGCACGTGTCTCCGTACCTCAGCTTTATACAGCTCCTCTGGGTCTTCTTGAGCTCCTCTCTTTCCTTCTAGTTGTATAATTTCCACTCAGCCAGCTTTCCTGTGGTTCTGGATGGTGTCCATTCTGTCTTTTAATTGTAGTTTTGAAATTGTTGTGCGAGGCAGCAGTTAGGTGTTCAACTATGCCACCATCTTGGCTTTTCTACATTTATATTCTTATGAGAGAAAAAAATCCAACCATGCTTCCTATAGCCCTGCACAGTGTTATTTGCGGCATTATTGCCTCCTTGAAAATTTATTTTCCCATTGAGCCCTTAGACTCTACTACTATCCTGAGGACAGGCTCTGTCTGGTGACACAACTACACTATCTGTCAGGAACAGACATTGAGGTCCAGTAGCTGTCTGATTGCCTCCAACACTGGAATGCCTGGCTGTGAAACTCACCCTCTAAGGAAAACTATCTCATTCCCAATTTGTTTAAACTTAAGAATCACCACCCACAGATACCTACACTGAGAAAACTTTTTGTTATTCCTCGCCCAGAAGTAATTTTTCCATTGATTTTTAGAGAGACTGGAAAGGTTATGGGAAGGAGGAAGGGGGAGAGAGAGAGAAACATCTATGTGAGAGACACATTGATTGGCTGCCTCCTGCACATAACCTAACCTGGCCTGGGATCAAATCTACAACCCAGGTACGTGCCCTTCACCTGGAATCAAACCCATGACACTTTAGTGTATGTGTATGTTGGGGGGATGGGAGAGGGAGAGGCGGCTGATACTCTAATCACTGAACACACTGGCCAGGGCTACACTAAGTGATTTTGATGCTTCTGAAGCTCATACCCCTAGATAAACTGTTATAGTAATAATAATAAGGATAAAATATAAATATAAAATAAGTATTGAATGTGACTTATTAGAGAGTGAAATGAAGTGTAAACACCCTTAAAGTGATGTGCATAGATAAAGAAGTTTGTAAGACTAGATAGCAGGACTCCTGGGACCAGCTGATAAGACACACTGAAGACACCTAATTGAGCACATAAAAGGAAGCAAGCTCCAAGGGAGATTAGAGCCACTTGTCTGCCCCTCCACAGATGGTCACTCTCCACTCCCCTTCCTGCATCCTGCCCAAGCTCTGCTGTGAGCCACAAGCCGAGGCCCCTACAAGATGCCAAGCTGCAGCTGCAACAACCAACGTCCAGTGTGTGTGTCTGTCAGTGTGGATCTCCAGGTGGCCTGCCGAGGTCTGGAAACCACCAGGGCTCTAGTAAATAAACTGTGTATGATTTGTGCATTGTGTGTCTATCTCCTGTGTAATTTATGCTCTGCCAATATTTAATAAGTGCCTTGAGTCATCCATATAAGTCCAACTTATTGGCAGAGGATACTCTTGGCCACCTGTGCTTGCATCCCTAAAGGATAAATTGGGACATTTGGCATAGTCATCAGGATTGAATTAAAATTGAAAATTAAGGAACGAGTGTATCCAAATTACTAAAAGGAAAAATTCTAAATTTTTTTCAAGCACAGTGGAGAGTGACCATCTGTGGAGGGGCAAATAAGTGGCTCTAATCTCCTTCGGAGCTTGCTCCCTTTTATGTGTTCAAGTAGGTGTCTTCAGTGTGTCTTCAATGTATCTTATCAGCAGGTCCCAAGAATCTTACAGGTGGGGTACAAACTTCTTTATCTATGCATATCACTTTAAGGGTGTTTACATTTCATTTCACTCTCTAATATGTCAGACTCAATTCTTATTTTATATTTATATTTTTTCCTTATTATTATTATTACTATAACATAAACTAATTTTAAATATTCAATGGTCTGAGGATCCCCTTTTTTTTTCCTGCTACAGCTTTTTTCTGAAATATTGGGACATACTATTGTATCGCAAATAGGCAAACTGGACAAGATGCCTAATGAGCCAATTAGTTAGGAGTCATCTATATTGCGTGCAGGTTCAGAGCAGATTACCTCTGTCAAATACTGAACAAACACAGGAGGGAGTATTTCCTTTTTATATCCTTCTAGTTCTTTGTGAAAGACAGCTTGTAACCTTGAATACATATTATATCTAATCAAATACCTGTAATATCTATACAGACAACTTGTAACTTTGAGTACATATATCTAATCAAACACCTGTAACTTTGGATGAACAAACACTTGGCAGATTATGTGAATTAATATAATGTACCAGCCTTTTTAGATGGCTAGCTTACAAGGTCAGACAGTTAAGTTTATTTTTTCTATTATTTGAACTAAAAACAAAGTCATTTTACAAACTAACAGACTGTCTTAAAGTGACAGAGTTTATAATGACATAGTTGATAGAACAAGGGATTATCTAACAATAGCAGAGAATTTTAAACAGCAGTTTTCTATATAAGATGGAAGTTACTATACTTCAAAACCAGTGGTACTTAATTTCCCTCCTCTATTAGCTGACTCCTTTCAGGAGATATATTCAAGCTTACCGATTTAAGGTACTTTTTGAAGTGGCCCTTTTTCTTTAATCCATATAAAAGCTGATGGTGTTTGGTGGAGCAGGGTGCTGCCCTCATGTTTACTTAATCTTTACTTTCTAGCTGGATAGTTATTTGTGTAATTACCCTGGTATTCATAACAATATAGAGAAGAAATAAACATGTTCTAGGTTTATTGTTTAAACTTTGTCTACCTTATTCTTAATCTATCCAATGGATATTCTTACATCATTTAACCAAAGCCTGGAATTTGTTCTGATTGGCACAACTAGATTTTTTCACATCTATCCTCAATTTTTCTTTAGAATCCTCATTTCATACATTTATTTACTAAAATCGATAAGATCACTCAGAGTAAAGGCAATGCCTGTTTCTCCATCTGCAATAATTATATCACTTGGAAAGAAAATCACCTAAGAACTGCTTGGAGTATTTCACATGAATTTCCTCTCTCAATTCTGCCCAAATTTTTTTGTAACCACTTGGTATAGCAGTCTCAGTCTTTGATGCCTGGTTCTCCAATGCTCTGAGTGAAGACAGGTGTTTTTTTGAAGCCATCCCTCAGTGATTTGGCCTTTCTCAAGGGAATCACCCTAGTTTGCTCTTAAATTTGTTTGGGTCTCAGTCAAAAACATATTTACTCTTTGGACTTTCCCCCCTTGTATATGGCCCTAAATCTCATCTTCAAGATGCCCTTTTCCCCTTTGAAGTGCAAATTTTGGACTGGAACATGCACTGTTTCCCCTGGGCAGGATTGCTCCAGGGTTCTTTGTCCTTGGAAATCAATGAAAACCACGGTTGGAAGGTAATGTAGCAAAGATGGAAATTTATTTAAGAACAAGTACAGATTTCCATGTGGGGAAGGAGAAAGAATCTCACAGCACATACTCCCACAGAGGAAGGGGGAAAGAATCCCACTGAGTCCTTGTTTCCATGGGCTATAAAGACTGTAGATCTTGGTGCCTTGATATTCCCTCTGATTGGTCACTATTTTCTTGGACTGGTTGCTATAGTAACTTTTGGGTTCAAAGGTCAAACTTCACATTGGACATGTGCTGGGGTTTTTTCTCCTCCTTCCTTATTGTTTTCCTGGTCACTATTTTCTTGGACTGGTTGCTATAGTAACTTTTGAGTTCAAAGGTCAAACCTCACATTGGACATGTGCTGGGGTTTTTTTCTCCTCCTTCCTTATAGTTTTCCTATTCCCTTTGGGTTTACTTCTTCTTCTTGATGAAGGGCTTCCTTCCCTTTATTTTGTTTCCAGCTCCCTCATTCTATGGAAATGTACCTGGTGCAGCTTTTCAGCTCCCCTATTCTATGGAAATATATTTTCTGCTGCTCTGCAGTCTTGTGATTCTTCCATGGTCCTTTAATTTCTAAAAGTTCCTAAACCTAATTTTTTTCCATAAAAAATTCCTGTTTCACCTTTATTCTTTCTTAAAATGAATCAATTTAAAAAATGTCTTACTCATCTTAATCAGCCTGTGCTCCTTTATTTTCTTAATCTTCCACTGCTCTTGGGTTTGAGGTTGAAACTGAAGTATCCTTTTAAACCACTCTAGTTTCTCCTTGTTTTTCTTAGCATATGGAATTTTTAGAGGCAAACAGATACAGACAGATAATTTTGTTTCTTTCTGAGCCTTTGGGTTAGTAATAATTTAATTGATATTGTAGCTTAAAGGGATGACATTTAAGGGCTCACCTCTCTTACTTGTTCATTAAATTTAGTAAACATCTATTATGAAACCACAATTTGCATCTCAGATATCAGGGTTGGAACTTATGATACTAACATAGTCAGAGCCAATTTGAGAATCTATAATGGAATAGTGATTCTTAAAAATGGGAAGAATTGCCACTTGAATTCAATGTTAGTCCCTCCAATAGTACTTTCCTTGATCCTAAAAAGGAATAGAGCTTGGAGGACATGATCTAAGTTATCTAACTAGGCTTGTTATTGACCGTAGGAAGCCAGAGAATCTCTAGTGGTCTGTCCACATTCCGAATTAGGCTATGATAGATCCTCCCTTCCTCCAACTGATAGACAGAGTATGACTTAACCTGCACCTGCAGCATGGACATTCCTGAGCACCTAACCAGGCACCTTATATGGACTATACAGTGCACCACCAATCAGCACCTGCCAAATACCCTAAGCTTTTGATTCCCAAGTACCTAAGTGCCTAATCATGTGCCTTATATGAAACCACCAATCAGGGCATGCCAACTACCCTAAGTCCCATTCCTTTCCATTCCTCACCGCAAAAGGCGTGTTCATCTCTGCATGTCTTGCTGTTCTCCTCTTCTGAGAGAGCCCAGCAGGGTCCTTCTCCTCTAATAAAACCTGTAGTCCTGTTTTTTCGGCCTCTCTCTCTTCTTTCATTTGGTGCCAAAACCCAGGAGAGGTGCATGGGAGCGTGGATAATCCTCGAACCTAGCCCCAAGCTTCTGACTCCTGCTCTGGCTGTGCAAGGCATGGTTCTGAGTTGATTGGCCCACTCCAGACACCTCTTGAACCCTGCCGTACCAAGACATATAGGGGGTTCATTGCTTTCTCACCGATAGGCTTCAGGGACTCCCTTTTCCTCTTCCCCTGCCCTGCATCGTTTCCTTGACCTGGAAGGGCCTCAGAGTTTCCCGTCTACTTGGCTACATGTTCTACGTTCTATAAAATCCCAGGCGCCTGGCGGGGGAAACTCTGCTCTACTTCACGGGAAAGGTCTCGGGGTGACGATCTTAGAAACTTTTCTCTCTCTCTCTCTCTGTCTCTACAGGTTGGCTGAGGGAAAGGAGGACGCTTCTTGTTCCATCCCCAACTTCCTGGTGGCCCTTCCCTCCGGTCATGGGGACCTCTCAGTCCAAACCCCCTCTACACACCTTTAGGGTGTCTCCTCACCAATGTCTCGACCCTTGGTCTTTCTGGCCACATCAAACCAAAGAAGCTCTACCTGGCCACAATATAAACTCGACAATGTCTCTCCGTGGCCCAAAAACGGCACTTTTGATTCTAATATCCTCCAAGACCTAGATAATTTTTGCCACCGGACAGGGAGGTCTCAGAGAATCCTACAAACAGGCTTTCCCTCCACACCCTTGCTCTTGCCCCTTGCTTTACTCATCATGTTCCACCCATCAGATCCTCCTCACAAAGTCCTCTTTGCCCTTTCAGATTGATCCTCACATCCATTCTATGTCTTCTCTCCTCGCCCGCTCCTACCACCCCTTACACCCCTACCACAGAATCTGCACCTGACACTCTACCTCTGAGAATTCTAACCGCACGCCTTCCCCTTTGTGCACTCCGTGGAATCTCCTCTCCCGTGACCACCAACAACCTAATTCATAGGTGGCTGGCCATTCCCTTCTAACTTTCTGATCTTCCGGAGAGCCCAAATCCTGAGAATGTGAGCTCCAAAACAGCCTTTCCCATCTAACACTCATCATTCTCAGGCCACCCAAAGATTGCCTTCCTCAACAGCTTCTTCTATTCTCACATTCATTCTACCCCCGAGGGAGGTAGCAGGAACTGAGGGCATAGTCTGAGTCCACATCTCATTCTCTATGTCCAGCCTCACAGATTGAAAGGCATCTCAGGTTTCTTTTTCCACTGACCTGGCCACCTTGACTCCCCCGGTATATGCCACAAGCTTCAAAAAAATAGATACAGGTCCACAAACCCCACAAAAAGACCTTGTTAACCTGACCTTTAAGGTCTTTAATAATTAGAGACAAGGTGTCCCAGAATTTATCTAAGGACGCAAGCACAGGTGGCCAAGAGTATCCTCTGCCAATAGAATGGACTTATACGGATGACTCAAGGCACTTATTAAATATTGGCCGAGCATAAATTACACAGGAGACAGACAGGCAATGCATGAATCACACGCGGTTTATTTACCAGAGTCCTGGTGGTTTCCAGACCTCGGCAGGCCACCCGGAGATCCGCGCTGACAGACACACACACTGGACGTTGGACGTTGCAGCTGCAGCTCGGCGTCTTGTAGAGGCCTTGGCTTGTGGCTCATGGTTCGGACCCAGGGTCCACGGCAGAGCTCAGAGTTCAGGCAGGATGCAGGAAGGGGAGCGGAGAGCAGACAAGTGGCTCTAATCTCCTTTGGAGCTTGTTCCTCTTTTATGTGATCAAGCAGGCGTCTTCAGTGTGTCTTATCAGCGGGTCTCAGGTGTTCTGCTATCTGGTCTTTACATGTGGGGTACAAACTTTTATATCTCTTACATGCACATCTCTTTTAAGGGCGTTCACACGAATCTCTCTAATATGTCACACCCAATTCTTATTTTATATTTGTATCCTATCCTTATTATTATTACTATAACACAAGGAGATCCAAATCCAGAATCAAAGGCGTGATCAGGCCAAGGCTGAGGCCCAGTAGGAGGCCTTCCAGCTCCTAGCCACTGCTTTCAAATCCCAAAGTGCCAGTCCTCCAACCATGGGTAAGTCAGGGGCTAAACCTTCTCCAGGCCCATGCTTCAAATGCAGCAAGGAAAGACACTAAGCTAAGTCCTGCTCAAACCCAAAACCCCCACCTGGGCCCTGCCCAAAGTACAGAAGGGAAGGCCAGTGGAAATTAGACTGTACTCTGGCTCCTTTGGGTCTGGCTCAGCCAGTTCAGCAAGGCCACCTTCTGGATCCAGTTTGGAGCTCCCAGACCTCCTGGGACTGGCCACCGAAGAAGCTGCCCAGGCCTTCACCGGGCCCCACAGTCTTACATCACCAGGACAGAGCCTCGGCTAATGACGATGGTGGCAGGTAAGCCAATCTCCTTTTAATCAACAGTAGGGCCACTTAATCTGCCCTCTCTGAATTCGCTGGGACCCTTGTCCACTCCTCAGTCTCTATTTTGGGGGTTGATGGACTAGTCTCACAGCCATTAGCCACCTCACTTCTACCCTGCATCTTACTAAGTTAGAAATATCAATGAGAGAGAGACATCGATCAGCCGCCTCCTGCACGCCCCCTACTGGGGATGTGCCCGCAACCAGGATACATGCCCTTGACCGAAATTGAACCTGGGACCTTTCAGTCCGCAGGCTGACGCTCTAGCCAAACAGGTTTCAGCAGTTACTTTATTTTTTAATTAAATCTTTATTGTTGAAAATATTACATATGTCCCTTCCCTCCTCCCCCATGGACTCCTTCTAGCCAGCCCCCCCAGCCAGCCCCAGGCCTTCACCATCCTATTGGCTGTGTCCATGGATTATGCATATATGCATACAAGTTCTTGGGTTGATCTCTTCCTACCACTTACCCTCCCTTGCCTTCCTTCTGAGATTCCACAGACTGTTCTATGCTTCTATGTCTCTGAATCTATTTTGTTAACTGGTTTATTTTGTTCATCAGATTCCACATCTGAGTGAGATCATGTGATACTTGTCTTCCTCTGACTGGCTTATTTTGCTTAGCATAATACTCTCAAGGTCTCTCTATGCTGTCTCAATGGTAATACTTCTTTTTTACTATTGCTTAGTATTTCATGGTATAAATGTACCATAGCATTTTTTATCAACTCATTTACTAATGGGAGTTCCATATTTAGTTTTGTGAGGAAACTCTATACTGTTTTCTATAGTGGCTGCAGCAGTCTGCATTCCTACCAGTAGTGCACGAGGGATCGCTTTTCTCTACATCCTTGCCAACACTTGTCATTTGTTGATTTGTAGATGGTAGCCATTGTGACAAGTGTGAGGTGATACTTCATTGTTGTTCTAATTTTTCATGTCTCTGATGACCACTGGCTTGGAGCATTTTTTTCATATGTCTATGGCCATCCATGTGTCTACTTTGGAGAAGTGTCTATTTAGGTCCTTTGCCCATTTTTTAATTAGATTTTCTTACTTTTGTTAAGTTGTTTGAGTTCCCTATATATTTGGATATTAAACTTTATCATATGTATCAGAGGCAAATATGTTCTCGTATACAATGGGCTCCCTTTTCATTTTGTTAATGGCTTATTTTGCTGTGCAGCTTTTTTTTTTTTTTTAATGTAATCCCATTTGTTTAGTTTCTTTTTAGTTTCCTTTGCCCTGGGAAATGTCTGTAAACATATTACTATAACAGATGTCTGAGATTTTGCTGCCTATGGTTTCTTCTAGGATTTTTATGGTTTCGTAATTTACATTTAAGTCTTTTATTCATTTTTAGATTATTTTTGTATATGGTGTAAGTTGGTCTAGTTTGATTTTGTTGCACATATCTGTCCAATTTTCCAACACTATTTATTAAAGAGACTATCTCGATCCCATTGATTCCATTGTATATTCTTGTCTCCTTTGCCAAATATTAATTGAGCATAATGGCTTGGGTTGATTTCTGGGGATCTCTGTTCAATTCCATTAATCTCTATGTGTGTTCTTGTACCAGTACCAGACAGATTGAATTATTGTTGCTTTGCAATATAATTTAATATCTGGTATTATGATCCCTCCAATCCAAGTTGTTCTTTCTCAAGATTGCTGCAGCTACTCAGGGTCTTTTTTTGGTTCCATGTAAGTTTATGGAGTATTTGTTCTAGATCTGTGAAATATGCTGTTGGTATTTTAATAAGAATTGCATTGAATCTATAGATTGCTGTGGGTAGTATGAATATTTTAGTGATGTTAATTCTACTAATCCATGAACTATATTCTTCCATTTGTTTATATCCTCTTCTATCTCTTTTTTCAATGTCTTGTAGTTTTCTGAGTACAAGTCTTCGACCTCCTTGGTTAAGTTTATTCCTAAGTATCTTACATGTTTGTTGCAATGGTAAATTGGATTGTTTAGTTTCTCTGAGAATTCATTATTGGAGAGTAAAAATGCCATTGATTTCTAGGTGTCATTTTTGTATTCTGCTACACTGCCAAATTCATTTTTTAAATCTAGTAGTTTTATGGTGGAGTCTTTAAAGTTTTCTTTGTACAATATTTTGACATCTGTGAATAATGAGTTTTACTTCATCCTTTCCAATTTGGATGCCTTTTCTTTTTTTCTTTTTGTCTTATTACCATGGCTAGGATTCCCAACTCCACAATTTGAGGGATGTACTCATAGTTATTAGGTCTGTTATTGAAATGTCTTAAAATTTATTTCCCATACAATTTTAGGTCAGATTATTCCCTGCTAAGTAATCAGTATCAATAAGTACATTGGAGTGTACATGTGTGTCTTATGTTTGTTTGTTTTTAATATATTTTTATTGATTTTTCACAGAGAGGAAGGGAAAGGGATAGAAAGCCAGAAACATCGATGAGAGAGAGACATCGATTAGCTGCCTCCTGCACGCCCCCTACTGGGGATGTACCCGCAACCAATGTACATGCCCTTGACCGGAATCGAATCTGGGACCTTTCAGTTCCCAGGCCGATGCTCTATCCACTGAGCCAAACCGGTTTCAGCTGTTTTTGTTTTTTTAAACAGCTTTGGAGATTCAACTTTGACCAACTCAGTTGTTTTTTTCTGTTTACTTTTTTCGCATCAACATTTATCCCCCCCTATACCATTCTCCAACTCACTCATCCACACTCATGTTGATAGCTTGAAATTGGCCATGGTAGGAATTGGCAAATGCTTCAAATCAGTATGTTTTATTATTAATTACCCCCCTGCACTCACCAGAGGGCCAGTAAATGTTAAACATTTATCAGCACCATTACCCTATCTGGTTTATACTACTTCATGCCTACCCAACACATCTCTGACATTATTTTTTACCACTTCCCCATTTTGCCTAACCAACTCTATCAGCATATTCCTTCCTGACTGATACTTTGCATACACTTTGTGTACCATGTACTTTTAAGTTTCACATTAAATATACATATCCTATCTCATAAAGAGGAAATATGCTAATTGACAATCATGGCTCCACAAAGATGGTGGGAATATGCTAATTGACAACCTATGAGGGAATATGCTAATTGACTGCCACACACTCAAAAATGGCAGTGCAGTCACAAGATGGCAGCTCCCAGTTCCCTCAACCCCACTGAGGCAGCAGGCGCACAGCATGGCCAGGCCCACCTCCAGGCATGTCCGGCTGCTCTGTGTGCCAGTGTCTGGAGTTCCCCAGTTCCCTCGGCCCCCCAGCTTCCCAGGGCTGGCTTGAGGCACAGGCAAGCCTGGGATGGTGGCTGCCCGGGGCCACCTGAGGTGCTGGTAACCAGGGCCAGCCAAGGCTTGTGCTGCCTGCAGTGGCAGCAGCAGAGTGTGATGGGGGCTTCACCTTCCCCTGACTGCCAGGTGCCTCCCGCCCCTGTGAGCTCCTGGACTATGACAGGGGGCAGGTCAGGCTAAGACCCTCCCCTCCAGTGAATGAATTTTCATGCACCAGGCCTCTAGTGTGTATATTATTTAATGGTCTTTATTACATGCCCAGGATTGCAGGCTCAAGCCCCAGTAGAAAGCATGCAGGAGGCAACCAATTGATGATTCTCATCATTGATGTTTCCATTTCTCTCTTCCTCCTTTTTCTCTTTGAAATCAATAAAAACATACACGTATATGTGTGTGTGTGTATGTATAGCAGCTATCTATACTAATAAAAGGGTAATATGCTAATTAGACCAAATGTCTTCCAGATGACCTTCTGGATGTCCTTCCAGACAAAGCCATGGAAGCGGGGCCAAGGCAGAGATGGTTAGGGGTGATCAGGCCTGCAGGGGAGAGCAGTTGGGGGATCAGGCCAGCATGAGAGAGCAGTTAGGAGGATCAGGGTGGCAGGGGAAAGCAGTTAAGGGGATCAGGTCAGCAGGCAGGTGAGCGGTTAGGAGCCAGTGGTCCCAATTGCAAGACAGTTATGATGTGATCACTCAAGCCCAATCTGGGAGAGAAAAAACAGCCACTTTTGCCACATCTATTCTGCAACAGATCGGATTGGATCTAAAGACCACTCAGGCCTTGGTCTTGGCACCTACTAGAGAATTTGCACAGCAGATACAGAAGGTAGTCATGGCTTTAGATTACATTGGTGCCTCCTGCCATGCCTGCATTGGGGGTGTTGAGGTGCGCTGTAGATGGAATCTCCCCATATCATAGCGGGCGCCCCAGGATGTGTTTCACATGCTTAATCACAGATACCTGTCTCCCAAATACATCCAAGATGTTTGTACTAGATGAAGCTGATGAAATATTAAGCTGTGGGTTCAAGGACCAGATCTATGATATATTCCAAAAGCTCAATAGCAACACCCAGGTGGTATTGCTGTCAGCTACAATGCCTTCCGATATGCTTGTGGTAACCAAGAAGTTCATGAGGGACCCCATTCAAATTCCTGTCAAGAAGGAAGAGTTGACTCTGGAGGGTATCTGCCAATTCTCTATGAATGTGGAATGAGAGGAAAGGAAGCTGGACGCATTGTAACTTATATGAAACCCTCACCAGCATCCAGGCAGTCGACTTCATCAACACTCAAAATATGGTTTATTAATTTAAAGTTATCAAGATTGCAATAATAAATTTAGAAAAGCCTCCATTAATCAAAAAAGGGGGGATGGGTAGTAGGGTAATATCATGTAAGGAAAAATATCTGGTACGTAAATTACATCTAGAAAATATTTTACTTTAGAAAATTAATTTTCATTTGTAATGTTAACAGTAAGACATCCATAAAAAACACACATGTTGTCAAAATAAGCCAAAGGAAAATGGTTTGGGCACAAATAAAAAGGACCCCAAGTCAATTTTATAGAAAAGACTCCTTTATTGATTTTTGGTCAAGAATATGTTTATATACTTTCAGAAAACAACTCCAAGACCATGTGGACTCCTGCAACAGAGAGAAATTGACAGGTCTGCTCTAACCACAAAGACAAGAGGAGAAAATGGAAGACGTTGACAACACTTTGCCATGTTAGCAGTCAGCAGCTGTGAGTGGCTTGCTACAAGTTGCCTAGCACCAAACCAGAGAGTGTCGGACCTGCATTGCCACCATTTGTCCACTATCCAGATACCATTGCTGACATGTATACGTAAGAAACTGTTTGACACTAAAACTGGGACTCAGAGCTGTTGGACAATGAAATTGGTACTCAAACATTTTTTGTTCTTATAGGTTTATTTCTAGCCTACAGAGGCAAGATGTTTTTAAACAAAAGAATCGGAGGGGGGAGGGGCAGATACAGAGGCAAAGAAGCAATGAACAGATTGTCATACTATAGCAGGAAGGCAGGGGAGGTTAGAGGGGGGTGGGCCTGTAAGAGATCAATCAAAGGACTTGTATGGATGTATATAAGCATAACTAATGGATACAAGATACTGGGAGAGGGGGAGGAAAGGTGAGGGCATGTACTGGGGGGGTAGGGAAGGCCAGGAAAAGGTCAATGGGGGAAAAAAAGAAAGGAGACATATGTACTACTATTTATAATACTTTAAAACAATAAAAAAAAAGGTTTATTGGCACACTGAGAAGATGCACGCCTGAGACTTCGTCTCTGCCATGCATGGAGATATGGATCAAAAGGAATGAGATGTAATCATGCGAGAGTTCCGCTCTGGCTCTAGCAGAGGATTACCACTGACCTGCTGGCCAGAGACAGTAATATGCAGCACGTTTCTTTAGTCAACAACTATGACCTTCCACCAACAGGGAAAACTATACACAGAATCAGTTGTGGTGGATGTTTTGGCTGTAAAGGTGTGGCTAATATTATGGTGACAGAAGAAGACAAGAGGACTCTTTGAGACATCGAGACCTTCTACACCTCCAGTGAGGAGATACCGCTCAGTGTTGCTGACCTCATCTGAGAGGGGTTGGTCTGCTATCTTATCCCAGCCAGGGTTCTCAGTCCTTGACAGGTAGAGGAGCAGGAGGAGGGAGGGAAGGGAGCCAAGGGATAGACATCTTGTCATCATTTTTCTTTTTCTCTATTTTCCCTTTTAACAAATGTCACTTTTTGAGGCAAAGAAGGAACTGTGAACAATTTACCCTTTTCTTTGGGGTAGGCTCATGCCCCATGTGTTGTCTCTTCTCTCAAAAACACTAATCACTTCCCTAACCTAGTCAACCTTCAAACCCCAGAGACTCCCTGCTCCAGCCAAATTTCTCTGAAAATAATACAAAGGGTCTATAATGTTACTTAACTCATTTACTGGACCAAATCTGGAGAGAACCCCTGAGTTAGGTAGTCCAGGAGATTGTTCCCCATGTGGGGAAAACAAGGGAGGAAAAATATTAACCATTTTTATATTGTTTTGTATGGTATTTATTGATTTAGGAAACAAACTTCTTAATAAAATTACTTGGGAATAAACAAATAAAAAAAGGTTCCAAAGGACAAGACCAATGACACAATATACACTTGTTTAAAAAGTAACTTCTACAGTAATATACCTTTGTTTCAGAACTACACGATGCATATTCTTCAAGTCTCAAACACTTAATGAAAGCATGCTTATTACTTACTAGTCAACCTAATACCAAATCTGAATCACTGAAATAAAGGTTGAATTTTGCAGTCTCAATATTTTCCACACTCATGTTAGTTGCGTTTCAAAATTAATCTTATATTTTCTGCAAAAATATAATTCTTGGTTGAGGGAAATATGATTAAAGGTGAAGACATACCAAATTGTTATGTACCTGTGCCCAAAAATACTCATCTAGAGGATATTTTCCCATTGATCTTTAGAGAGAGTGGCAGGGAGGGGAAGAGACACAGAAACATCAATGTGAGAGAGACACATTGATTGGTTAATGCCTGCATATACCCAAAGGGGGCCAGGGATCGAGCTTGCAACAAAGACCTTAACCAGAATAGAACCTCTATCTACTGAGCCCAAAGATTAGTGCTAATCTTTGTTTTTCTATGTGCAAATTTCCTTCAGCAGGTGAGAGATTAACTGAAAAATGGGAGGATCAACATTGTATACTTGGATAGCAAAATTTTAAAATAAAATCATGGACTCTGAAATTTCTAGTTGTGTACTTTAAATATACTTCAACAGCATAGGAATAATTATTTAACTTAGAGAGTAATGATTAATAGTTCACAGAGGAATTTAAAAAGGACATGATTAAGTAAAGTTTATTTTACCTATAGCTCCTGCAATACAAACTGAATGTAAATGCTGACAGTGAGACATATAAAGAATTACTGATAAATGTAATTTAGAACATCATGCCTTCCAATCCATCTTCCATGAACTTCTTATAAAGTGCCATAAATTTGGCCACAAATGCTTCCAAATGATAAATGGCTTTACTACCTAGCTGCAGACGATGTTCATAGTAAGCTGCCATCTGGGCCACTTCTCCTTTCAGTTGTCCATCACAATTATGTAAAAGTTCTGAGAGAAGGCCCTAAAGAAATATAAGTAGTAATTAAAGAATTATTTTTAAAAAATATTAGCCTAACAAGGTTTATTTCTCATTCAAAACAGAAATAAATCTTAAGTTAAATATGTTAAGAACTACATGAATTCTTTTATATGGACTGACAGTCTTTCACCCAAAAGCAAAAAATAAAAAACAAAAAACTGTACCTTTTCTACAATGTAAAAATGTGGCAATTATTTAGCATATTCCAAATTCAACACTTAAATGTACAAGGATGCAAAGATATAAGTACAAAGATGCTTATTATAACATTATTAGTTACTAGAGGCCCAATGCACGAATTTGTGCACCGGTGGGGTCTCTCAGCCTGGCCTGTTGGGGATTGGGCTGAAATCAGCTCTCTGACATCCGAGGGGTCCTGGCTTGTGAGAGTGCACAGGCCAGGCCGAGGGACCCCACCGATGCACAATTGGGGCTGGGGAGGGGCTGCAGGAGGGCTCCAGGGTATGTCCAGCCCAAATCAACCAGTCCTAATCAGCAGGACCACAGTAGTAAGCTATCCTACCAGTTGGAACGTCTGTCCCCTGGTGATCAATGTGTGTCATAGCAATTGGTCAAATGAACAATCAGACACTTAGCATATTAGGCTTTTATTATGTAGGATAATAATCTATATGGCAACCTCAAGTTTCACCAATAGATATTTAAAAAAAATAACTATGATATACAATGGAATCCCATTCATACATTAAAAACAGTAAGGTAGCCCGGTCAGTATGGTTCAGTGGTTGAGAGTTGACCTATGACCCAGGAGATCACAGTTCAATTCCCAGTCACATGCCTAGGTTGCGGACTCAATCCCCAGTGTGGGGTGTGCAGGAAGCAGCTAGTCAATGATTCTCTTTCATCATTGATATTTCTATCTCTCCCTCTCCCTTCCTCTCTAAAATCAATAATAAAAAATATATTTTTAAAAAAGAAGAGTGTGGTAAATATGGATTGTCATGAACCAGCATCCATGTTACAATGCTGAATGAGAAATACTGTGCAGAACACTGTCAAGGTTTGTGAAACTACACACATACAATATGAGCTTTTTTTCTATGTGAACAGAATAGGTCTATTAAAACTGGTTATCCTTTTGGAAATGAAAGGGTAGACGCTCATTTTTTTTTTTGTATTTTGGGTCATTTGAAATTTTTCATGTAAATATTATCATTTAAATACAAATAAACAACAACAAAAACCCCTACATTTCCTAATAAATCAATCTAGCTAGGTAGGTAGCTGACAGACAACTCTAAAGCTGTGCCTTAAAATATACCATAGTTCAGATTCTGTCTACACATTTAACCTCATTCCCCATGTTCACTGAAATCTAGTAATCTGAAATACTTGTTCCCCAGTCATTTACACAATTCCCTTCTTTTAATCCTGTAAGTCTCAGCTTAAGTATAACCTTCCTCAGAGAAGTTATTGCTTACCTTCCACAGACCCAGTCTCCCTTATTTCACTTTATTACTTTTTAACACATAGCATTCTGAAATCCTTTTGCATGTTTACCTGTTTCTAACCTTACTCTACTAAAATGTAACTTCTCTGAAGGCAGGATCTCTACTGTCTTCATCATATCCCTTGGGTGCCTAACATACACAAGTTCAATAAATATCTGCTGAATTAATGAACTGGATAAGAAGTGACAGTGTTTTCTTATGATTATAAATTTTATACTTATAAAAGATTCAACATGTGAAATCAGGTTACCTTCATTATTATTTCAGGAGGAATACAATGAGTTAAAAGCTCATAGAGTCTTCCACGAACTTCAAGGAGCCTACATAAAATACAGCAATATTTTGTGTTAAAAATAAGAGGTAATTTTTCCAAGTACCTACTGTGCTGTTTAAATTTATGAATTAAACAATCAAATACAAACATTTTCTTAAATGGCTTATCATACTTAGCATACACATACAGAAGCTTTTTCTAATTTCAGTTCATTATTTTTAAAGAAAATTTACAGAACTCTTTTAAAGATAGACGAAACTTATATTCAGTCTTAAATTAAGACTTCATGAACAGTGAAGGTGGAGTTTATTTCACACCATGAACTTTAGCATACTTTCACGACACATCAAGTAATATGTTTATTTCCCCCCCAAATAAATGATACCTAGAACAGGTATAAAATAATCATAAAAAGGATGAAGAATCACTGTTCAATTATATAAGTGAGAAAGGGATATGAGGATACCTATGATAATAAAAGCATAATATGTTATTTAGACTGGACAGCCAAACAATTTTCTGGATGTCCTTCTGGACAACCTTTCTAAAGAAGTCGCAGAGACAGGGGCCATAGTAGGAGGGGCTGAGGCAGAGGAGGTTAGAGGCAATCAGGCAGGCAAGCGAAGAGTTAGGGGTGATCAGGCAGGCAGAGTGGTGAGGGGCAATAAAGCAGGCAGGCAGAGGTGGTTAGGGGCAATCAGGCATGCAGGCGAGTGGTTAAGGGTAATCAGGCAGTCAGGTGAGCAGTTAGAGGAGTAATCAGGCAGACAATTAGAGCGGTTAGGGGTGATCAGGCAGGCAGGTGAGTGGTTAGAGACGGTCAGGCAGGTAGGCAGAGGCAGTTAGGGGCAATGAGGAAGCCAGGCAAGCAAGTGGTAGAAGCCAGCGGTCCCGGATTGTGAGAGGGATGTCCGAATGCCAGTCAGACATCACATGAGGGGAGCAGGCCGGACTGAGGAACTTCCCTCTGCGCTCCCTCCCCTGTGCATGAATTTTGTGCACTGGCTCTAGTATAATATAATGCTGTCTTGAGTGCAAAGTGAAAAGCAATATGGCAAGGAAACAAAGATGTTCTGTCATTATAGGTAAGTATAAAAACAGGTTGCATAAGTCAAAACATGAGCATTTCCACCTTTGAGCCTTTAATTCTAATTCTAGAGCCCTCTCATAACATTTCTCTCTTTCACAAAAGAGTGGAGAGAAATATACAAGGCATTTTAAAACAGTAAGGAAAACAGTGACTATTAAAACTCTAAAAACAATCTTTATTCCCCCCCCCCCCCGGCCACTCCCTCCCCATCTCTCTCATCTCAGGCCTGGTGCATGAAATTGGTGCATGGGGGAGGGGGGAAGCAGGGGGTCCCTCAGCCTGGCCTGTACCCTCAGGGGATGTCCAACTGCCAGTTTAGCCTAAACCAGCAGTCAGACATCCCTCTTGCAATCTGGGAACGCTGACTCCTAACTGCTCACCTGCCTGCCTCATTGTCCCTAACCCCTATGCCTGCTGGCCTGATCTCCTCTAACCACCCTCCCCCGCTGGCCTGATTGCCTCTAACCATCCTCTTCTGCCAGCCTGATCGCCCCTAACTTCCCTCCCCTTCCAGCCTGATTGGCCCTGCTGGGTTGATTGTCCCTAACCACTTCTACCTTGGCCCCCGTCAGTGCCTTTGTCCAGAAGGAAGACCAGATGACTGGAAGATGTCCAGTTGACCTGGTCTAATTAGCATATTACCCTTTCATTAGTATATATAATTTACCTATCCTAAAGGGAAAAAGATTTCTGAATCATCATTAAAATAATACCATGCATGTCCTATTAGTTCAGGTTAATCAGGAAAGTGATTTATGAAAGAATTCTTAAAAGTAGAAGTTCAAACCCTATTCTGGGAATCCAGGACTAATAAGCTATGCCATGATAAAGCTTAATAAAAGTTGTTTTTGCTTTTAAATGCATCATGTTTTTAAACACTTTCTATGTGAAAGATACTATAATAATTTAAAAAAAAATCAGTCCTCACACCAGCTGAGTGGGCATTATGTCCATCTATTTTTAGATGAAAAAACTAAGACTCAGGTAGTTTAAGTCAACCAAGTTGACTACAGCAGAGTCATGATTTAAGCACAAATCTCTTACTCCCAAGTCCATACCCTTCCAATGTCTGACAGGCATTTATCTAACTCAGGGTGGGGAACATCTGACCACGGGCCTTATTTGGTTTTGTCCTTGCAAGGCATTAGGGTTGAGTTAATTATATGCTTGACCAAATATAGCAGGTTACTTTTTAACTTGATAATTTTACATGGCCCACAATTAATGTTAGAAATATCTAACATTATCTCTTTGCAGAAAAAGATTCTCTACCCCTGCTCTAATCCCATACTCTAAATGAAATTCACTGCAGTACACTATTAATTACAAACACCATAACTCTCTGTTACTGAAAAAAAAAAATTAATGTTCAGAGACTTCCCCCTAAGGTTCCATCAAAACTCATGTGGTAGAGGTAGCCTTTAATTCAAGTCTGACTTCAAAGCCCTTGATTATTCATGGACATAGTAGTATACTCAAAAATAAAACATGATTATTAAAATATTATAATAATAATAAGTTCTACTATAATCAGTTTTTCTTTAAAATCACAACACAAAGAAGAAAGTCATCTTCAGTGTGCAAATATTTTACAAAAGACTCATTAGATAAGCTTTGTTTGAACTTTTATCTCTTTAAAGGCTGGCATTTCTTCAATTACTCAGTATTTTAGAAAATGGATTGTACACTTTTCCTAAAGTCAAGGTTTCTTTTCTGAAGAGACTATTTTATGATACTTAACACTTTTTGCAAACTATTCAACTAAAATAATTGAATGGGAATCCAAAGCAAACCCCAACGAAATACCTCCACTAACATGACTATACACCTCCACTAATCTAGATGATAGCCAGAGTATATGTTATAAAGTCCTATGAAGACTCTTTTATAAAAATTAAAATTCGTCAGATATATCACCAAAAAGGAGAAACACATAGCATATTCCTCTCATGATAAACAAGTCAGGGAAGCTTAAATTTCAGTGGTTGACTAAATCTATTCTGTTTCCTAAAATAATCACCTACCTTCTGTAAAATCTAAAGATGGTTTCTAGTTCTGACAATTAAGAGGCCTGGTGCACGAAAATCGTGCACCAGGGTTGGCGGTGGGGTGGGGGGGGAAGGGGGAGTGGGGGGTCCTTCAGCCCAGCCTACTCCCTCTCCAATCTGAGACCCCTTGAGGGATGTCCGACTGCCCATTTAGGCCCTACGTGGATTGGGCCAAAATGGGCAGTCGGACATTCCTCTCAAAATCCAGGACTGCTGACTCCCAACTGCTCGCCTGCCTGCCTTCCTGATTACCCTTAAATACTTCTGCCTGCCAACATCTTCACCCCATAACCACTCCTCTGCCAGCCTGATTATCTAACTGCTCCACTGCCAGCCTGTTTGCTAACTGCCCTCCCTTGCAGGCATGGTTCCTCCCAACTGCTCTCCCCTGCTGGCCATCTTGTGTCCACATGGGGGCAGTCATTTTGTGTGTTGGAGTGATAGTTAATCTGCATATTACTTTTATTAGATAGGAGAGAGGCCTGGTGCATGGGTGGGGGCTAGCTGGTTTACCTTGAAGGGTGTCCCAGATCAGGGTGGGGGTTCCCATGGGGCATGGGGCGGCCTGGGCAAGGGGCCTATGGTTGTTTGCAAGCTGGCCATGCCCCCCAGTGACCCAAGTGGAGGCCCTGGTATCTGAGATTTATTTATCTTCTACAATTGCAACTTTGTAGCCTGGAGTGGAGAGCTAATCCTTCTGCTTGTTCTGTGGCAGCAGCCATTTCTGTTGGAATTTATTTATCTTCTATAATTGAAACTTTGTAGCCTTAAGCAAAGGCCTAGGCCAGCCAGGGTGTGTGGAAAGCTTGGCTTTCTCCATTGCTGGGGCAACCCAAGCCTCCTTTCTGCTCTCTCTGTGGCTGTAGCCATCTTGGTTGGGTTAATTTGCATACTCACTCTAGACTGACTGGCAGATGCAGCTGGAGGGCGTGGTTGTGGATGTAGTGGAGGCATGGTCAATTTGCATATTACTTTTTGATTAGGTAGGATAAGAGTAAGAGGCTGTGTCTTGATGAGCTTAAGTCCAGGCCTGCCAAAAGGAGTGGACCTTAAACCAATTACTCTTGATCTAGAGAAGAGCAGATTGCCCTTCTTTTTTTAAAAAATATATTTTATTGATTTTTTTTTACAGAGAGGAAGAGAGAGGGATAGAGTTAGAAACATCGATGAGAGAGACATCGATTAGCTGCCTCCTGCATCCCCTCTCCCCCCTACTGGGGATGTGCCTGCAACCAAGGTACATGCCCTTGACCGGAATCGAACCTGGGACCTTTCAGTCTGCAGACCAATGCTCTATCCACTGAGCCAAACCGGTTTCGGCCAGATTGCCCTTCTTAATCAAAGCTGTCATAAATCAAACAACTACTGGTTGTAGCATTTTCAATGTGACCATTACTGAGTAATACACACAGAGAAATAAATGGAAACAACTGTGTATCGGTGTGTCACAATACACTTCCTAGATACTAACGGCATATACATAATACTATTCTTAACAGAATTATATCATACCTAAAAATCAATAGAAATGTGATTCATAGTCTTGTGTTTTTCCAGCATATTAGGTATCAATTACAAAGCTATATATTGTTCTTTTGGATATTAAAAAACTAGAAATATAAGTCATCTGAAATCCTAAAAGAAAAACTAAAAATTCCAAGATGTGTTTTAATTTACATATGAGTTCCACATTTACAGGTAAACAGCTTAATAAAGCTATACCACACCAACTATGGTCAAAGGTCAGTTCTCTCGAACATCTCCTGTCTCAAACAATTTGGTTCTTCACCAAGTTGTTCATGAAAAAAGTTTTAGGTATCAAAAAAAACTTCAGTTCTTGACCAACAACTCTTTCATGCTTACACCTATATAATCAGCCACTTGCCTCTCAGGCAACAAAGGAGAGAATTCATGAGACAATTTACTGCCAAACTTTGCATTAATATCTCAGGAAATAGTGCTATGAATATATTGTTTTGTTTTTGTTGCTATTATTATTAAACTAGAGGCTCGGTGCACAAAATTTGTGCATGTGGGGTGGGGTGTCCCTTAGCCCAGCCTGCACCCTCTCCAATCTTGAACCCCTCGGGGGTAATCGGACATCCCTCTTACAATCCAGGACTGCTGGCTCCCAATTGCTCCCTTGCCTTCCTTCTTGATTGCCCCTAACCATTTCTGCCTGCCAGCCTCTTCAACCCCTAACCACTCCCCTGCCAGCCTGATTGATGCTTCATTGCTCCCCTGCCAGCCTGTTTGCCCCTAACTACTCTCCCCTGCTGGCCTATTTGCCTCTAACAGCCCTCCCCTGCAGTCCTAGTCATCCCTCACTGCCCTCCCCTGCAGTCCTAGTCATCCCTCACTGCCCTCCCCTGAAGGTCTAGTCACTCCTAACTGCTCTCCCCTGCAGGCCTGGGTCCCCCTGAAACTGCCCTTCCCTGCAGGCACTGTCACCGCCAATTTCCCTTCTCTGCCAGCCTGGTCACCTCTAACTTCCCTCCCTTGCAGGCTTGATCACCCCCAACTGTCCCCCCTGCAGGCCTGGTCCCTCCACACTGTCCTCCCCTGCTGGCCTGATCACCCACAACTGCTCACCCATGCAGGCCTGATCCCTGCCAACTGCTCTCCCCTGCTGGCCATCTTGTGTCCACATAGGGGCAGCCATCTTGTATGTTGGAGTGGTCAATCTGCATATTAATCTTTTATTAGATAGGATAGAGGCCTGGTGTATGGGTGGGGGCCAGCTGGTTTGCCCTGAAAGGTGTCCCAGATCAGAGTGGGGATTCCCTTGGGGTGTGGGGCAGCCTGGGTGAGGGCCTATGGTTGTTTGCAGGCCAGCCATGCCCTGTGGAGACCCAAGTGGAGGCCCTGGTATCTGGGATTTATCTATCTTCTATAATTGAAACTTTGTAGCCTGTAGCGAAGCCAAGCCTTCTACTCGTTCCGTGACTGCAGCCATTTTTGTTGGGATTTATTTATCTTCTATAGCTTAAACTTTGTAGCCTTTACGGAGGCCAAGAGAAGCTAGGGTATGTGGAAAACTTGGCTTCCTCCATCACTGGGGGCAACCCTAGTCTCTTGATCTCTCCAGCTCTATGGCTGCTGCCATTTTTGTTGGGATTTATTTATCTTCTATAATTGAAATTTTGTAGCCTTGAATGGAGGCCTGGGCCCACCAGGGTGTGTGGAAAGCTTAGCTTCCTCCATTGCCAGGGAAACCAAGCCTCCCTCCTGCACACTCCATGGCTGAAGCCATCTTGGTTGGGGTTAACTTGCATTCTTGCACTGCTGGTGGGCGTAACAGAGTGATGGTTAATTAGCATATTAATCTTTTATTAAATAGGATACATACAGTAAGATACTATGGGTCCTAAGAAGGTTAGTGATAGCAGCAAAGTGGAAACTAAAGTTCTGAGAATAAAAAATAAGAGTTTAAAAAGATATAGTTGCCAAGTATAATATGGTGTTTACATGTCTGATCTGGCTACTGAGTATAGTAAGGCGAATGCACAATTAACACAATCTTAAAACAAAAAGAGGCCATTAGAGTATTGACTTTAAGTGAAAGTGCCCACAAAACAATTTTAACAGGCAATTGAAGAAGGTAAAAACAGAAACATTTGGGAGTCTGGAATGATTAACTCAAATTATATTATTTCCAATTGGAAAAAAATAATTAGGTTTTAAAATAGATGGCTTTTCAAATAGCCTTCTGGAACAAATTTAATTCCAGAACAAAGATTCTATTCTAAATTAATAAATTTTTAAAATTTTATTCTCTCTTTTCTTTAAAAGTTTAATCTTTAGATTCAATATTTAATTATTAATTCTAAATTGGATGGTGCTAATAAAAACCACTATCCTAAAACTCAGAATAGCTGTCTGTACTACCTTGATGATCAAACTTTTACAGTTATGTTTTATACTGGTTACCTTTGTGGAGTCTGCTGACTGACAATAGCATTGGCAGTCTCCCTCAGATACACCTCCCAATCTGTTTCAGGGACTTCTTGATCTTCAGTAAAAGGATATCTATGTGACAAAAAGAAAACACAATAAACTGAATGGAAGCATGCTTATTTTCTAAAATGTATCTGGTGCTAACTGCCTCTTTAACTCACTGTTGCACTCTGCAGGCTTCACACATGAGTAGAGCTTTTCTGAGATTTCGGCAGGACTTCTCTGCAAGTCTACGAGCCAACTGTGAAGGGAGATTCAGACCTTCCTTCTTGCACACAGTAGATAAAACATGGCAAATCTACAATGAAATAATTTTTAAAAATGAGTAATCTGTCAAACAGTATACTGAAACAATTTCTGTTGATAACATCTTCATAAATTCCCCACCTTCTTGGTCACTATCCTACCCTTAAGCACATTCTCCTTCAGCAGGAAGCCATGGGTCTTGCCTAGCTATCAGGAAGAGGCAGCAGCTGGCCCTATATCTGGGGAAAGACCTGGTACCAGGTCCAAACCTGCCAGCCTCCTCAGAAAAGCTGGGAGGAGACACAGGGTCCCAAGTTGGTGGCAAAACTAGGGCTGCCAAGTTGAGCCATCTGGCCTGAATTCTGTAATTAATCCATTTGCATGGATTAAGACAAGAATGGTGTCCACGGGAGTGATGAAACTGGTAATCCTGCCTGCTTTATAAACCCTTTTAACTGTATTACTCCTAAAATTTTTACAACTGAGACATATAATAAAGGTATTTTTTTACTACTTTGCAACTAATACGATGTCACATATTATCCATACTTTGCATAAAATTGACCCAAATTACCAATGGCAGGGAAACTGCTTATTTTGAGAATTAAAAATTTTACTGATAGCTATTAAGAATATCACGCACACACACACAGGTGGGCAAAATAGGTTTACAGTTGTGAGTGACATTCTGAGTTAAAAAAGCTACTATAATAATTATAAACTGAATGTTTTTTTCCATACAAACAACTGTAAATCTACTTTGCCCATTCCTGAATATAATGTTGGTCCCCTACCTAAAAAGTTGGTATTCTCACATTATGTCCTGGCAAAACCTATTTCTTCCATACTCAAGTCTCCTCCAAAGCTAGGTTGAGGTAAAAGATACTAAGTATCTAACCTCTCCATAGTTTAGTAAAATTTATAATATTGTGAAACATCAGTTCTCAAAATGAATTCATTCTGGAAGACTGTTCAAAAAGCAATTTGTTCAAAAATGGAACCATTATTTCCCATTAGAAATAATGTAAACTGGATTCGTTCCAGACCTCCAAATGATTCCCTGTTTTAACCTTGTTTATATACAGTACATGTCCAATATATTGTTTAATCTATAAACAAACACTTTTTTTTTCTTAAATTTATCAAACCACCCCCTACTAACCTTAAAAATCACTTTTACCCCAGGGAAGTCTTTCAGGAAGTCATCATGCATTGTCTTTGCTTTTTCACATATAACTAACTACCTTGGAAATGCTGTCACAGGCTAACTGGTTTTCCTTTAACCAAATCAACAGTTTTTCTATCTCTTCAATTGCCTATGATCATTGTTTATTTTACACCCTTAGAAACATTAGTATTCTTGATGGCCTCTTTATGTTTTAAAATTGTACTAATCATCCATTTTGCCAGCAACAAAAGCAAAAAGATAAAATAAATAAAACTATAAAAATATTCACAGCACAATTTCCTGAAATGTTAACAATGTGGGGTTTAGGGGTAAACTGACTAGCATTCGCTCTTTTGTTTATGGCTTTTTTCATGCTGAGGCATCAGTATGAAAGGGCTGTTTAACAACTGATACTTCTTTTTTTTTTTTTTTTTACAGCAACTTGGTTGAGAACCCAATTGTTAGAAATAGGAGACATTTGAGAACCAAGATTTGACTGTACCTACTCATTTAAGATAAAGGATAATTAAAAGCAAAGAACACTTTTCCTATATTTACTACTATATATTGGTTTTTACATCTACTAATGATTAGCATCCAGATCACAGATGTTTCTGAATTATTGACACACTTCACTGCAAGGAAAAACAGATAACTTGAGGTGCCAGGAAAGTAGGGAGGTAGAGTGCATGAGTGAGGGAACAATAGAGGTGTGTATGGACACGTGTGGACATGTATGTGAGTGAAATAGGGACAGTTAGACCTTGCAGTTCTTCCAGGGGACTGCCAATCCGGGTAGTCTCAGAAGGCAAAACTCCACAACTGCTGAAAACACTCTGGGGAGGACACCAGTGGCACAAAGACCACACCATTTTGAAGAACAGAACTGCTTGAGACTAGGATCCTACCCTCGCCACCACCGAGTCTGGTCTCGGAAGCAAACCAGAACTCTACAGCAGCTCTGGTAGAAAACCTGTCACCACAGGTGCAGACCCAGGAACACTAGGACTTCAGGCACCCAGCCGCATATTTCTGTGAGTCACAAAGTCAATCCCCTCCTCTTCTTCCCCCGGAGAAGTGACACAGAAATCTCAGACACACAATAAGGCTTTCTGCACACACAAAGCAGTGGCGACTCTGCCTGACTTTGAGCTTTGGTTTCAGATACAAGAAGTTTGTTACCTGTGCCCATGCAAGGCAGAGACAGAGCTGAACTTGACCCTGGACTTGAGATCTCAGAAAATTTGTTTCCCACAACTCATATCCATGCCTAGGCTGGGAAAATGAGCAGAATTCAAGTCTAGCTGCTCATTGCCAGGAAGGTGGTCTTCTGCGATCAGATCCAGTGCTCACACAGGGCATGGAAAATGTGCTGAACTTGAGCCCGGACTTGCAGAAGGGAATTTGTTTCCCACATCTCGTCTCCATGACCAGGCAGGAAAGCAGTTCTGAATTTGAGCAGAGGTGCATAACCTTGGGGAGATTGTTTTCTGCGACTAGATCCTACACCCATGCAGGAAGACGGCACTGAATTTGAGCCTGGGGGTGCAAATCCGGGGAGTTTGTTTCCCATGACCAGAATCTGCACCTTAGCAGAGGGGCTGTAGTGAATTTGAACCTGGATGTGTGGTCTCAGAGAGTTTGTTCCCCATGACCAGACAGAAAGGCAGTGCTGAATTTAAGCCTGGATACATGGACTCAGGGAGTTTGTTTTCCATAGTGCACACCCACATGACCAGACTCCACACCCACACTAAGGGGCAATGCCACCTGACTTTGATTCAGGGCAAGAGTACACAGAAGGCTGTTAACCACAGGGCAGAAGTGGACCTCCTGCCAACACAGTCCAACTGAGCAACCCAGTCTCCCAGGCAGATCGGGGACCCTGAATCTACACATAAGAGGCAGCATGGACCACCAGTGACTACACTCCATTTCTCATTACGTGGTGCTTAAGATCTCTGAATCCCAATACATTCATACTAAGAGCCAGTGACTCCAATTCTTGGTGCATGTGCACACAGGGACCTGATTCTCAGTGTGAGGTAGCACCAAGAAACAGAGAGTCAGATACTCGATTCTCAGCATGGACACAGGGAGACTCGTGACTCCTGACATGCAATAGGGGACTTAGATTTTCTGAACCTCCTGGTGATAGTCAGAATGGAGAGACAATGAAGCAATCTGCAGAGTAAGGAAAAGGAGACATTGCCAAGTAAGGAAATAAGTGAAACAGAAGCATGCAACACGACAGAAAAAGAATTCAGAGTAATGGTCATACAGTGCATACACAGGATGGACAAGCAAATCAACAACCTATGCAAAAATCAGGAAGAAATGAAAAATGATATAGCTACAATCAAAAACACCATGGAAAGCTTCAACAGTAGATTAGAAGAAGCAGAGGACCGAATCAGTGAGTTAGAAGATCAGGTACAGATTCTGAATAGCAACTAGAAAAAAGAATTAAAAAGCAGGAGGAGAGACTAAGGGAACTTTGGGACAATGCAAAATTAAATAACATACATATAACAAGGCTGCCAGAAGGACAAAAAGAGCAGCAAGGGTAAGAAAACTTATTTGAAGAAATAATGACAGAAAACTTCCCTGTATGGGGAAAAAAAGTTACTCAAGTAAAAAGAGTCCCAAGCAAGATGAATCACAAAAGATCCACACCAAAACATGCGATAATTGTAATGGCAAATGCTATCGACAAACAGAGAATCTTAAAGGCTGCAAGAGAGACAGAGAGTTACCAACAAAGGATCTCCCATCAGATTATCAAATGATTTCTCAACAGAAACAGATCAAGTTAGAAGAGAATGGAAGGAGATATACAAAGTGATGCAAAGCAAGGGACTTAATCCAAGAATACTGCATACAGCAAGACTATCAATAAAAATTGAAGGGGAAATCAGGAGCTTTACAGATAAAAAAAGGCTAAGGGAGTTTATTACTACCAAACCAACAATGCAAAAATGCTAAATGGAATGCTGTAAAAAGAAGAAACAAAAAGGTAAGAAGGAACACAGCCTAAAGAAATAAAAATGGCTACAAACAAGTACCTTTCAATAATAACTTTAAATGTAAACAAACTAAATGCTCCAATCAAAAGAAACTGAATGGCCGAAACCAGTTTGGCTCAGTGGATAGAGCGTCGGCCTGTGGACTGAAGGGTCCCAGGTTCGATTCCGGTCAAGGGCATGTACTGTGGTTGCGGGCATATCCCCAGTAGGGGGTGTGCAAGAGGCAGCTGATGGATGTCTCTCTCTCATCGATGTTTCTAACTCTCTCTCTCCCTTCCTCTCTGTAAAAAGTCAATAAAATATATATAAAAAAAAAAAAAAGAAATTGAATGGCTGAATTGTTAAAAATAAATGACCCATATATATGCTGTGTACAAGAGATCTACCTCAGAATAAGGAACTCACACAGACTGAAAGTGAAGGGATGGAAAAATATCTTTCAGGCAAATAGAAATGAAAAAAGGGCTGGGGTAGTAGTACTTTATATTATATCTGACAAAATAGACCACAAAGTGAAGGCCGTAACAAGAGATAAGGAAGGCCACTTCATAATACTAAAGGGATTAATACAACAAGAGGATATAACCCTGGTACACATACTATATGTACCCAATGCAAAACATCCAAATATATAAAAAATCTCCTGGAAGATACAAAGAGATAGACAACAATACAATTTTAATAGGGGACTTTAATATACCACTGACATCACTAGACAAATCCTCTAGAAAAAAAAAAGCACCAAAGAAACAACAATCCTAAATGACTCACTAGATTAGATGGACTTAATTGACATCTTCAGAACATTTCACCACAAATCTGCAGAGTATACATTCTTCTCAAGTGCACATAGGTCATTTTAAAAAATAGACCACATACTGGATCGCAAGCAAAATCTCCTCAAATTCAAAAAGATTGAAATCTTTTCAGAATACAATGGAATAATATTAGAATTAAACTACAATTAAAACAATCCAAAACACTTAAACACTTGGAAGCTGAATATTGAGATCAAAGAAGAAATTAAAAATATTCTGGAAACCGCCGAAACCAGTTTGGCTCAGTGGATAGAGCGTCGGCCTGCAGTTTGGGGGGTCCCAGGTTCGATTCTGGTCAAGGGCATGTACCTTGGTTGCGGGCACATCCCCAGTGGGGGGTGTGCAAGAGGCAGCTGATCGATCTCTCTCTCTCATCAATGTTTCTAACTTTCTATCCCTCTCCCTTCCTCTCTGTAAAAAAATCAATAAAATATATGTATTAAAAAAAATTCTCTAAAAACATTCTGGAAACTAATGACAATAAAAACACAAAAATCTAAAACCAATGGGACTCAATGAAAGCAGTACTGAAAGGGAAGTTTATAGCTCTACAGGCTTACATTAAAAAAAAGAAAAGAAAGAAAGAAAGAAAAAATGGTAGTAAATCATCTAATGCTACAACTCAAAAAATTAGAAAGAAAGCAACAAAAAAAGCCCAAGGGAGTAGAAGTAGATAAAGATTAAAGCAGAAACAAATGACACGGAGACCAAAAAAATAATACAAAAGATCAATGAAACCAAGAGCTTCTTCTTTGAAAGGATAAACAAGATTGAAGACCCTCTAGCCAGGCTCACAAATAAACAAAGACAGAGGAGTCAAACAAAATAAAAAGTGACAGAATTAAAATAAAAACAGACCCCACAGAAATACAAGGGATTGTTAAAAAATATTATGAACAACTTTATTCCAACAAACTAGAAAACGTGAAAGAAATGGATAAATTCCTAGAAAAATACAATGGTCCAAAACTCAATCAGGAAGATTCAAAAAATATCAATAGGCCGGTAACTATGGGAGACATTGAAACAGTCATCAAAAAGCTTCCAGCAAGCCAAAACTGGTTTGGCTCAGCGGATAGAGCGTCAGCCTGCAGACTGAGGGGTCCTGGGTTCAATTCCAGTCAAGGTCATGTACTTTCGTTGTGGGCACATCCCCAATTGGGGTGCGGGGGCGGTGTAGGAGGCACCTAATTGATGTTTCTCTCTCATCAATGTTACTAGCTCTATATCCCTCTCCCTCTCTGCAAAAAATCAATAAAAATATATCTTAAAAAAAATTAAATGAAATAAAAAATTAAAAAAAAGTTTCCAGCAAACAGAAGCCCAAGACCAGATGGCTTCACAGAAGAGTTATACCAAACATTCACGGAAGAACTAAAACCTATACTCCTCAAGGCTATTCCAAAAAATTCAAGAGGAAAGAACACTTCCAAACTCCTTCTATGAAGCCAGCATCACCCTAATACCAAAAGTAGATAAAGATAATACAATGAAAGACAATTATAGACCAATATCCCTCATGAACATAGATGCCAAAATCCTCAACAAAATCCTAGCAAATTGGATCCAGCAATACATCAGAAAGATCATACACCAAGACCAAGCAGGATTTCTACTAGAGCTGCAAGGATGGTAAAATATCCATAAATCAATAAAGGTAATACATCACAAAAACAAATTGAGGGGTAAAAATAGTCATATCAATTGATGCAAAAAAGCATATAACAAAATCCAATACCCTTTTTTGATAAAAACTCTTAGCAAGGTGGGAATAGAAGGATCAGACCTCAACATCATAAAAGCCATATATGATAAATCCACAGGCAACATCACACTCAATGGACAAAAACTGAAGCCATTTCCCCTAAGAACAGGAAAAAGACAGATTTGCCCTCTCTCACCACTACTGTTCCACATAGTACTGGAAGTAGTAGTCATTTCTATCAGACAAGAAGGAGAAATAAAAGAAATCCAATAATTGGAAAAGAAGAAGTAAAACTGTCTTTATTTGCAGATGACATGATACTGTACATAAAAAACCCTAAAGATTCCATAAAAAAATTATTAGACTTAATAAATGAATTCAGCAATGTAGCAGGACACAAAATTAACACCAAGGAATCTATTGTGTTTCAATATACCAATATTGAACTTACAGAAAGAGATTAAAAAAGCAATCCCATTTAACATTATACCAAAAAAATTAAGATACCTAGGAATAAACTTAACTAAGGAGGTAAAAGACCTATGCAAAACACTACAGGATACTGAAAAAAAAGATAAAACAGAAGAACATAACATGTTCATGGATTGGTATAATCAACATCATCAAAATGTCCATTCTTTCCAAAGCAATCTATAGATTCAATGCACTCCCCATTAAAATAGTACCAACGGCATATTTCAGACTCACAATGAACTCTCCAAAAATTCCTCTGGAATAAAAAAAGACCCCAAATAGCTGCTGCAATCCTGAGAAAGAAGAACAAAGTAGGTGGGATATCAATACCAAATATCAAGCTGTATTAGAAAGCCACTGTTCTCAAAACATCCTGGTACTGGCACAAGAACAGACATATAGATAAATGGAATAGAATAGAGAACCCAGAAATCGACCCAAACCACTATGTCCAATTAATATCGGACAAAGGAAGCATGAACATACAGTGGAGTCAAGGCAGTCTCTTCAATAAATGGTGTTGGGAAAATTGGACAGATACCTGCAAAAATGAAACTAGACCAATTTACAGCATACACAAAAACAAACTCAAAATGGATAAAGGATTAAATATAAGACGGGAAACCATAAAAATACTAGAGGAATCCACAGGCAGCAAAATGTCAGACATATGCTGAAGGAACTTCTTCACTGGTACTGCTCCTAGGGCAATGGAAAATAAAGAGAAAATAAACAAACAGGGCTATATCAAAATAAAATGCTTTTCACAGCAAAAGAAACTATCAAAAAAACAAGAAAGACCACTACATGGGAGAACATACTTGCCAATGTTATTACTGATAAGGGCTTAATCTCCAACATGTACAGGGAACTCATACAACTCAACAAAAGGAAAATAAACAATCCAATGAAGAAATGGACAAGGAACCTAAGAAACTTTTCGAAAGACAGAATGAAGTCCAAGAGACATATGAAAACATGTTCAGAGTCACTAATTATCCAAGAGAAGCAAATCAAAATGACAATGCCTGTCATCTCACACCTGTCAAAATGGCTATCATCAACAAATCAATACATGAAAAATGTTGGCTAGGATGGGGAGAAAAAGGAACTATGGGGCACTGTTGGTGGGAATGCAGACTGGTGCAACCACTGTGGAGAACATTATGGTGTTTCCTCAAAAAACTAAAAATGGAACTGCTATTTGACCAAGTGATTCCACTTCTAAGAATATATTCCACAAAGGTAGAAACAGCAATCATAAAGGATATATGGACTCCTATGTCCATAGCAGCACAATTTACCATAGCTAAGATGTAGAAACAGCCTAGGTGCCGATCAGCAGCTGAGTGGATTAAAAAACTGTGGTACATCTAAACAATAGAATACATGCTGCATTAAAAAAGGAATTCCTACCATTTGCAACAACATGGATGGAACTGGAGAGCATTATGCTAAGTAAAATAAGCCAATCAGAGAAAGATAAATATCACATGATCTCACTCATTTGTGGGATATAATGAACAACATAAACTGATGAACAAAAGCAGTTCCAAAAACATGGATCAGACCATCAAAACTTGGAGGGCAGGCAGGAGAGGGTGGGAGTAAGGGGCAGAGATCAACCAAAGGTCTTGTATGCATGCATATTGGCCTAACCAATGGACACAGACTACAGGGGGGTGAGGGCCTGAATGGGGGAGCGATGGAAGGGGATAATGGGGTAATAAGGACACCTATGTAACAACTTAATCAATAAAGAAATTCATAAAATGAAAAGAAAACAACTTGACTTACATCCTCAATGCTGGGAGCAGGCACACGAACTGCCAGACATCTACTACGAATAGGTGGTATCACTTTAGATGTAGAATTGCAACACAAGATCAATCTGCAGGAAGACATATACTTTTCCATGGTTCTACGCAAAGCATGTTGAGCATCTCTGGTCAGTTTGTCAACCTCTGTCAACAAAACCACTGAGAGAAGGACAAACAAAATAAACTTTAACATGCTATATTCTTCTTCCTCTTCATTATTCATTCAGTATGAAATCCTAAATAGTAATCCTGTTATATTACATTTCCCTTTGACAAGGACATATGATTGTTACAAATACAGTAAAGATAATTTATTTTTTATTTTTAAAATTCTATAAAAAGCTTAAGAAATTCTAAGCTAAATGAAGTTAAAGAGGTTAACATGCTATAGAATTCATTGTAACCTTTATATTTACTAGATGCCTGGTGCACAAGATTAATGCACTGGGTTGGGGAGAGGGTCCCTTAGCCTAGCCTGTTCACTTTTTTTTTTTTAAATATATTTTATTGATTTTTTTACAGAGAGGGAAAGGGATAGAGAGTTAGAAACATCAATGAAAGAGAGACAGTGATCAACTGCCTCCTGCACGCCCCACAATGGAGATGTGCCTGCAACCGAGGTACATCCCCTTGACCGGAATCGAACCTGGGACCTTTCAGTCTGCAGGCCGACGCTCTATCCACTGAGCCAAACTGGTTTTGGCTAGTCTGTTCACTCCTGCAGTCCGGGAACCCTCGGGGGGTATCCGTCAGCTGGCTTAGGCCCAAACCCCCCAGACATCCCTTTCAAAATTTGGGGCTCTCACTGTCCAGGGCCCCTCACTGCTTTAGAAAAGTTGGGGGGGTCGTCTTACACGCCCAGTCATCTTATATGCCAGAAAATACGGTATATAAACATATTCCTGACCAAAAGTTAATGAAGGAATCTTTTCTATAAAAACTGATTTGGGGTCCTTTTTATTTTTGCCCAAATGATTTTCCTTTGGCTTATTTTGACACCATGTGTGTTTGTCATGGGTGTCTTGCTGTTCGCACTACAAATGAAAATTAATTTTCTAAAGTAAAAATGTTCTAGATGTAATTTACTTACCAGATATTTTTCCTTACATGATATTAACCTACTATCCCCCTTTTTTTGATTAATGGAGACTTTTGTAAAAATGTTTAATGCAATCTTGATAACTTTACATTTTTATTTTTTGCAAACAAATATGCCTGCTTTATGTTCATTGCATGTTAAGCAATTTTACCATGAGATGAACTACCAGTAGAAATTTTAGTTAATACTTTAGAAACAGCTTTTTGTCCAGTACAATTAAATTTTCTTGGATGTTCACTTATTTCAATTATCCAATTTAAATTAATCTGAAAGCTTGATTACTCTTTTACTGTCAAATTTAATACTCTACAACAATCTTAGATTACCCTGTAAATATTAGTGGAAAGGATTATTTGCATTCTTGAGTAGTCCCTTTTTGCAGGCACCATGGCCCCTTCTGCAAAGGTGGCGCAGACAGGCCATGGTGCATCCTGGTCCGAGTGCTGCCCCTTCTGCAGAGGCAGCCACAGAGACAGCAGTGAGGGCCTAGTTCTGGAACCATGCTTCTACAGAGGCTGGATGGGGCGCAATGTACTGTGCCGCAACCTCCCACAGTCCCCCCATAGCTGTCCTGGCCCCAGATCTCCATCTACCCACCAGTGAGCGAGGGGCAGGGCCAGTACTAAGAAACAAGTGCCTCGGGCCGGGTGACAGTGGCAATAGTAGTGGGTGATGTGGGCAGCACCTTTCCAAGGGCTCCTGAACTGTGAGAGGAGGCTGGCCAGGTTGAGGGAACTGCCCCCCCCCCTCAAGCACAAATTTCGTGCACCTAGCCTCTAGTAATGTTATAAACATGCAAAGAATTTTACTAGTGACCTGGTGTACAGATTAGTGCACATTGAAAGGAAAGCTATACTAATAAAAGGGTAATATGCTAAGTAAGGAGGACATATTGTAGATGACCTTCCGGACAAAGATGCAGTGGCTGCAAGGGCTGAGGTGTGGCTGTGAAAGGCCCAGGCTCAAGCAGTTTCAAAGGTCCCAGGCTCAGGCCAGCAGTGGCAAAAGCAGCAGGGTTAATGGGGCCAGTGCCTTCCCCTGATCCGCCAGATAGCCTCCCACTGAGGGAGGCCAGACTGAGGCTTAGGCGGGGGGCCAAGGCAGAGGTGATCAGGCCAGCAGGGGAGAAAATTAGGGACGATCAGGCTGGCAGGGGGGCAAGGTAGGGGCAATCAGGCCAGCAGGCAGAAGCAGTTAGGGGAAATCAGGCAGGCAGGCAGGTGAGCCGATAGGAGCCAAGGGTCCTGGATTGTGAGAGGGATGTCTGACTGCCAGTTCAGGCCTAAATTGACAGTCAAACATTCCGAGGGGTTCCAGATTGGAGAGGGTGCAAGCCAGGCTAAGGGACCCCCCTTGCATGCATGAATTTCGTGCACCAGGCCTCTAGTTAATTATAAGGTAGCTGTCAGGGCAAAACTGGGCAAGAAGGGCCGGACACATCCTGCAGCCAATCTCCTATGGTCCCTTCCCGGCTGGTTGCACCTGGGGTGGCTCGTGGCTTGAAAGGTGTCTGTAGAGTGGGATCCCTGTGGCAGGGGGGGTCCTTTAGACTGGCCAGCAGGTCCCAGATTGTGAAAGGGCACTCTGCAAAGTTGCTGTTGAACAGGGTGTGGAATGCAAACACAAGTGTGCAGAAAGCCAGCTTTGAGGCCGACAATGCCTCAGCAACAACATAACCCACAGCCGAAGGGGGAATTGCCATGGCCCAGTGAGGAATCTGGCTCCCTCCTCTCTGGTGTTAGGGTGCATCACCTGAGAACCACCGCTACCATGTCATTGCAACTTGGCAGCTCCTGCATTGAGCTTCTCCCCCTGGTTGTCAATGCACGTCATAGCAATTGGTCGGGCAGACACTTATAATATTAGTTTTATATATTTATATATGGACTAGAGGCCTGATGCACAAAATTAATGCACTGGGGAGAGGGGAACCCTTCAGCCCGGCTTGCACTCTCTCACAGTCTGAAAACCCTCAGGGGATGTCTGACTGACAGACATCCTCAGTGCTGGAGCTGCCCCGTTGTGTTCAGTACATGTCATAGTGACCAGTAGTTCCACCATTTGGTCAATCTGCATATTAGCCTTTTATTAGTACAGGATTATACTAACAGACTTAAGAAGGAAAGTTATAAAAACACATTCATGGATGCAAAAATGCATTTAAAAATTTTAATATACATTCATGTTAGAAACAATAAAATAAAAAAAATTATGTATATTTCCTTACCATGATTAAATAGATATATCTTAGGTCAAAATCTAACAACTAACTAAATGGTGAAATCTTAGGGCTTTCCTCTTTCCAGTCATGACAAAAACATTCACTATCTCTACTCCTATCAACAACTGTATTGAAGTAATGTTAAACATATTGGACAAAAGAAAGTATTTAAGGCCATACAAATTGGAAAGTAAAAGGGAAAAGCATCTCTATTTACAAATGATATGAATGCATATGTGAAAAACCCAAAAAAGACATTGTAAAGACTATTACAAACAATAACAGAATTTAATAATGTACAGTATATAAAATTAAACCATAAATATCAACAGCTATCATATATGTAAACAAATATAAGACAATCCCATTTATAGTAGCAAAAATAAATAAGTAAATATATTTATTTTGAAATACAGAAGAGGAAGATAACAGCCTGGAATATACACAGGTAATTCACTAAACAGTAAAATGAGCAATGAACAAAAGGAAAAATTATCACTTACTAAAAAATAAAAACACTCACAATTTATTTCCCTAACTAAATCTGACAAAGATGAAAATTTTCCCAGTGTTGAAGAACATTGGGGAAAAAGGAACTCCCCATTATCACTGATCCTATCTAATAAAAAGGGAATATGCTAATTGACCATCACTCTGTCACAAAGTTGGATGCACCCACAGCTGAGGCCAAGTTCCCATAAGGAGCCTTAATAAGCAATCAGCAGGGACCTGAGACTCCACGGCCCCCCTGCCACTGTGGGGCTTGACAGAGGACTTCAGGCCACGCCCTCCACCTAGTGGGGCTTGACGAGGTACCTCAAGGTACGTTTTACATCCTGATGCTGGGCTAAGGGACCTCAGGCTGGGTTCCCCACCCCAGGACTGGGCCATGGGACCTGAGGGTCCACCCCCTGCCTGGCTGGACTTAATGGGGGACCTCAGGCTGTGCCCCTCACCCAGCAGGGCTTGACAGGGGATCTCAGTTCATGTCCCCCACCTGGTGGGGCTTGATGGAGGATCTCAAGGCACGCCCCCTACTCTGGTCTGAGCTGGGGGGGACCTCAGGCCACACCCCCGATCCTGGCACTGGGCCAGGGGACCTGAGGCTATGCCCCCTGCCGGGCAGGGCTTGACAAAGATGGGACTGACTGGGTCTGGATCTAGCCCAATGGGAGGGTGGGACTGGCTGGGTCTGGGTCTGATGTGATTTTGAGGTGCATGTGGGTGTGCAGGGATTTGATTCTGGGTCCCATGGTGAGCCCCAGACTCTGATAGGAAGAAGGATTTCATATACATTTTACTAATTTTCTTTCACCCCTGATACTTCTATTATAAAGGACAAATAGCAATAGTAAATTATTTCCTCTAATTAATCCTCTTTTAATGTGCATGAATTTCGTGCACTGGGTCACTACTACTACTACTACTAGTAGTAGTAGTAGTGTAAACTTATACCATAATTTTGATGAAGAATTTTGCAAAAAATATCGAAAGTACTAGATGTTGGAATATTTATCATCACAAAACATTCTATAAGAATGTGTGCATAGATGTGCAAAATGGCAGTGAATAAATGGAAGCAACAATGACAAGATCCCAGGACTAAACTAAAATTACAACTAAAATATAGAAAAACCATCCTGAATAGTCAACTGAAGACTAGCTGAAGAGAACTCTGATATTAAGGACAGAAAGTGGAAACCACATAGAGCCTGGTAGGAAGTGCAGAGGTGTAAGAGGGCTAGCTGGGCTCCCACAGACATCCAGCTAAAGTACAGGAGGGATATTTCAGCTATGGGGAGTGAGAGGAGTTCCTACTGAGAACTCTGGAGTCTAATCCCCAAGCTGGATCCCTAGCTAAGAGCACCAGAACTGAGAAGAGTGTCCACATATCATCTGCCTTTGAAAAGCAACAAAATTTCAGTCTGCCAGTAAGAATCAGCTGGAAATACAGACACCTTCTTAAAAGGCCAACTCACAAAATTAAGTGTGCACCCTTTCACCTTCGGCTCCAGCAAAGGGAGGCCAGTGTACTGGAGATGTAGGAGCAGAAGCCAGGGTTGGGGCTCTGGAGTTAAAGCTTGGAAGGCAGATACCCTAGTTTCCTAAGCTAAATCATTCCCTCATAAGGCAGTGGATATCAATCCCCAGCAGACCTTTACTATCCAGGCAGGTTTTGCCCCCCGGGGTGGTGGTGGGGTGGTGGTAAGGGGAGAAATTGCTGTTTTGATAAAAACTCCTAGCAAAGTGGGAATAGAGGGACTATACAATAACAGAATAAAGGCCATATATGACAAACCTATAGCCAACATCATACTCATGGGCAAAAACTAAAAGCATTCCCCTTAAGAACAGGCACAAGACAGTGATGTCGACTTTCATCACTTATTCAACACAGTACTGGAAGTCTTAGCCACAGTAATTAAACAAGAAAAAAAAAAGAGGGGGCATCCAAATTGAACAGGAATAAGTAAAACTCTCATTATTCACAGATGATATGTATTGTACATAGAAAACCCTAGAGACACCATCAAAAACACTACTAGATATAATAAATGAATTCAGCAACATAGCAGGATACAAAATATCCAAAAATCGATGGCATTTCAATACACTAAAAATGAAATCTCAGAAAGAGAAACCAAACAATCCCATTTGTTATTACCATAAAAAAAAATTAAGATACTTAGAAACTTAACCAAGGAGGTAAAGAGTTGTACTCAGAAAACTATAAGACGTTGAAAAAAGAGGTAGAAAAAGATAAAAGCAAGTGGAAAAATATACCATGTTCATTGATTGGTAGAATTAACATCATTAAAATGTCCATACTACCTAAAGCAATATATGGAATCAAGATAATCCCTTTTAAAATACCAACAGCATATTTCACATATTTAGAACAAATCAATACTCCAAAAAATTAATATGGAACAAAAAACCCCCTGAATAGCTGCAGCAATCTTGAGAAAGAAGAACAAAGTTTGAAGGGATCATAATACTAGATATCAAGTTACATTACAAACCTACTTTGCTCAGAACAGCTTGTTATTATCACAAGAACAGGCATAAAGATCAATAGAAATGAGACCCCCAGAAATCACACCAAGTCATTATGTTCAATTAATATTTGACAAAGGAGGGAAGAACATACAATAGAGTCAAGACAATCCCTTTACTAAACGGTGTTGGGAAAATTAGACAGATACATGCACAAAATAAGGCTAACCCACCAACTTAGACACCATACACAAAAATAAACTCAAAATGAATTAAAGAGTTGGAAATCATAAAAATCCTAGAAGAAACCATAGGCAGCACAATCTCAGACATCTTTAGTAACAATGTTTACAGATACATCTCCTAGGGCAGTGGTTGGCAAACTGCGGCTTGCGAGCCACAGTTTGCCGCTCTGTTGACTAATGAATTTGGCGACCACTGTCCTAGACTAGGGCAAAGGAAACTACGGAGAAAATAAACAAAAGGGAATACATCAAAAGAAAAAGCTTCTGCATAGTGATAAACCATCAATAAAATGAAAAGGGAGCCCACTGTATGGGAGAATATATTTGGCAATGATACATCTGATAAACGGAAGATAAACAAATTAAAAAATGGGCAAAGGAACTAAATAGACACTTCTCCAAAAGACACATTCAGATGAGTAAGAGACATATGAAAAAACGCTCAAAGTCACTGATTATCAGAGATGCAAATCACAAGGACAATGAGCTATCACCTCCCATCTGTCAGAATGGCTACCATGAACAAATGGCAAGTGCTGGCAAGGATATTGCAAAAAGAGATCCCTAGTACACTGCTGGTGGGAATGCAAACTGATGCAGCCACTATGGAAAACAGTATGGAGTTTCCTCAAAAGAATTAAATTATGTAACTGCATTTGACCTAGTGACCCCACTTCTAGGAATATAGCCTAAGAAACCTGAAACACCAAACAGAAAGTATGCCCCCCTCTGTTCATTGAAGGGTAATTTACAAGCTAAGATTTGCAAACAACTCAATGTCCATCAATAGATGAGTGGATAAAAAAGCTATGGTACATTTATACCATGGAATACTATGCAGCAGTAAAAATGACTGATCTCTTACCATTTGAGACAGCCTGGATAAACCCGAAGAGTACTATGCTAAGCGAAATAAGCCAGTCAGAAAAAGGTAAGTATGTGTGAACAAAATAATGAACAAAATAAACTGATGAAGAAAATAGATCCATAGATATAGAAGCTTGAAAGAGACTGTGGAATCTGAGGGAAGATAGAGATAGGTGGGTACAGATCAACCAAATAAGTTGTATGCATATATTCATTATCCATGGATAGACAACAGGGTGATGAAGGCCTGGGATGGTGGACAGGTGGGGCTGGCAGGGGTAAATGGGGGAGAGGGGTAAATGGGACGTATGTAATTCTTTCAACAATATAAATTAAAAAAAAAAAGAATTTGTACATATATACATACATATGATAATGGAAGTTAATGACAAATGCACCACAATAATTTTAACTCAATGATGGGATTATTGCTTAGCTTTCTTTTTATTTATTTAGATATTTGATAATAAGCATATAACTTTGGTCCTAACAGTTATTTTTTTTTCAATATATTTTTTATTGTTGATAGTATTACTAATACCTCCCATTTAAGACCATTTATTTTTCTAAATCCTGTAATCTTAGCATTAAAAATACATAACCCTCTTTCCACCAAAATCCAATTCCGCGGAACTATATGTAAACTCCCATGAGAATAGAGGTCATGATTCTCTTATATTTAGATTTCCTACCCTCTAAAGTAGCATAATCCTTGACAAAGAATAAATGGTTAATAAATATTTGTTCAATGGTTGAAATTTACAAATTACCACTACATTTTCTCTGATATGTATTCCTTACAATTTGATTATCTGTCTAATGAAAATATATATTTTTTTAATCATATACCTTTAAAGTCTCTTTGAGAGTTTGTTTCAAGTTGCTGTGACTGTGCCACTGTTTTCAACATCTCCTGAATTACTACCCGGTCACTATTTCCAGCATCACTAAATAAACAGAAATAATGATTAAAAATATATACACACATCACTATACAAAAAAATGATTAAAAAAATACACACACACACAACTTGAAAGTATTATATCCTTGTTGTTAATATAAGAAAAATGTTGAAGATATTAAGTAGTTACAATTTTAATAAAAATTAATAAAACCTAAATTATAGTTACAAGATTTTAAAACTAAAAAAATATTAACAATATTCCATATTTAATTACAATTTAATTAATCACTGAAAACAAAAGAGCAATAGCTAATAACAGTTTGACAATTACTTTAGCACTTTATACCTTTAGTTACTATCTAGTTACAGCTAATTTTCTTGATCATCTAGAATTACTCAAAATATAGAAATAACTATTTGAAACTAATTTAACTTCCATTTTTCTTTCCCATCATCAAAACAGCAAAGATCTGAGAAAGAACAACTCTAGACACACCTACTTCCTGCACTAACATGGAGCTGATTCCCTTCGCAAAGGAATGAGATAAGCAAATGAAATTTAAGATACAAAGTCAGAACTCTATAAGCTGTTGACTTATTATAGGCATTATCTGTCATTTATACCTATATTGCTTTAGCATTTAAGTCATGTGCCTCACAAACCAATCTGTTACCAGGTAATTTAGGCTGAATGTCAATTTCATAAAATCTTTCCCAATTCACTATTACGTTAATATACCTACAGTATGTTTTTATGATAATTTTCTAGTTAAGAATCTAAATCATTTTCCTTATCTTTGGAATTAAAGCTTTTTCTACATTTATGATCAGATCCTTCTCACCAACCTTATTTCTCTTAATTTTCCTTGACATATCTAGGGAAAATCCTATATAATAAAAGGCTGATATGCAAATCAACCAAATAGCAGAACAACCAGTCACTATGATGTGCACAGACCACCAGGGAGCAGACGCTCAATGCAGGAGCTGCCCCCTAATGGTCAGTGCGCTTCCTCCCATAATGGGAGCACAGTTCCGCCAGAAGCCCTGAGCTGGGCTCACAGCTGGTGAGTGCAGCAGTGGTGGCAGGAGCCTTTCCCGCCTCTGCAGCAGCACTAAGAATGACCGACTGATGGGGGGAGGAGACCTAAGCTGTTAGTTGGACATCTGGCGAGGGCTCTTGGACTGAGGACTCTCAGTCCACCCTCCCCACCCAGTGCACAAACTTAGTGCACTGAGCCTTTAGTAATACCTGTCAGGATTGTTTTGAGGGCTAAATAATCCATGTAAAACTTTTATCAGGGTGCCTTATACTGAACACATAGCTATACTAATAAAAGGCCAGGTGTCATGAAAGGAACTACAAGAGTCCAGACCACCATCATCCCTCACCAGGCTGGCCTCATACCCAAGCAAGTGGTTAGTGGCAATAAGACAGGCAGGAAGAATGGTTAGGAGATCAGGAGGCAGAGCAGTGGTTAGGAGTGGTCAGGTAGACAGACAAGTGGTTAGGGGCAATCAGGTAGGCAGACGGCCCCTCACTAGGTTGGCTTCACCCCCAATTAAGCAGTTAAAAGGTGATCAGGCAGGCAGGCCAGCAGTTAGGGGAGATCAGGCAGGCCTAGCAGTTAGGGGTAATCAGGCAGGCAGACCAGTGGTTAGTGGAGATCAGGTAAGCATGCAGAGTAGTTAGGCGTGATCAGGTAGGCAGGCAAGCATTTAGGGGTGATTAGGTAGGCAGACAGCCCCTTACAGGGCTGGCCCTGATGCCCAGAAAGCAGTTAAGGGTGATCAGGAAGGCAGGCAGGCAGAGTGGTTAGGGCGATCCCTCAGCAAAGAAAGAGGGATACCCATGCCAGTCAAGCCATCGCACCCCAACCTGTTGCCTACAGAGAGAGGCCACCAGTGGCAGAAGAAGGGGGCAGCACTGCAGAGATGGCAAACAGTGGTAGTGGCAAGGTGGGGCTAGCTGCCTGTAGCCGGGGGAAGTAAAGGCCCACTAGGCCTAGCGACCCTACTTGAGGGGTACCAGGTTGTGAGAAGGAGCAGGTTGGGCTGAGGGAACCCCCTGTGCCCCAAGTGTATGAATTTTCATGCACTGGGCTTCTAGTTAGCTTATAATCCTACTAGAGGACCAGTGCACAAAATTCATGAAGGGGGAGGTGGGGGGGGGGAGGAGAGTATTCCTCAGCCTAGCCTGCATCCTCGCCAATCTGGGACCCCTGAAGGATGTCCGACTGCCCAATTAGGCAAATTGAGTACTATTGGCTCCCAACCACTCGCCTGCCTGCCTGCCTGATTGTCCCTAACTGCTTCTGCTTGCCAGCCTGATCACCCCCTAACCACATCCCTGCCAACCTAATTGATGACTAACTGCTCCCCTGCCAGCCGGATTGCCCTTAACTGCCCTCCCCTGCCGACCTGGTCACCCCTAACTGCCCTCCACTGCCAGCCTGGTTGCCCCCAACTTCCCTCCCTTGCAGGCCTGGTGATCCCCAACTGCTCTCCCCTGCAGGCTTGGTCACCCCTAACTTCCTTTCCTTGCCAGCCTGGTTGCCCCTAACTGCCCTTCCCTGCAGGCCTGGTCTCTCCCAACTGCCCTCCCCTGCTGGCCATCTTTGACCACATGGGGCCAGCCATCTCATCTGTTGGAATGATGGTCAATTTCCATATTACTTTTATTAGATATGATTCCTCCTACTCCATTCAATCTTGCTCAGTAGTTCTGAATGAGTTAATATTTTTTTTTAAAAACTTACTATGTACTTTGTGTAAAACATCAAGCTCTATAAAGCAAGAAAATTTAATTATCAAAATTATTTCAATGAGAGGTTCTCAGAGAGAAGGTAAAGTGAGAGGGTCTAGGCTCTCTAACCACACTAGGCAGCTTTACTTTTATCTGTTTATACACTGTGTTTTTATACACAATTTTACTTTAAGAAAAAGTTCCACTCTTTTTTTAAAAAAAAGGTCTGAACATCACTATCCTAAAAATGCTTATTTGGCCCTGGCTGGTGTGATTCAGTGGTAGAGTATCAGTCTCAGGTTCGATACCAAGTCTAGGGCAGGTACCTGGGTTGTAGGTTCGTTGCCCTGCCATGGCTGGGGCATGTGCAGGAAGCAACCAATTGATGTATCTCTCTCGCATCAATATTACTTTCTCTTTCCTTCTCTTTCCCCTTCTCTCCTTCCCTTCCACTCTCTCTAAAAATCAATGGGAAAAATATCCTCGGGTGAGGATTAACAAAAAAAATAAAAAAAATACTCATTTTTATACAGTAACAGCTTACCTGGGATTAACTTCAAGGTGGTAATTGCTTGCAATAGTGCTAATTTCAATTTTCTTTTTAGATGGAGTCTGTGGACAAAGAAAATAGATGCTTTAAACATTCATTTATTGGCTAGGTCTCCTCTTTCCTGTATTTCACTGTTTTTTGTTTTGTTTTGTTTTAATTATACTGGAGGCCCAGTGCATAAATTCACGCAAGAGAAGGGGGTGTCCTTCAGCACAGTCTACACCCTCTCTGAATCCGGGACTGCTGGCTCCTAGCTTGCCTGCCTGCCTGATTGCCCCTAACCATGCGCCTGCCTGTCTGACCACCCGTAACTGGCTCGCCTTGGGCCCTGCCGCTGCGGCTTCATCCAGAATGACATCCGGAAGGTTGTTCAGCTGTCTGATCTAATTATCATATTATACTTTTATTATTATAGATAAACAATAATGCTTACTAAAATGAAATTTTAAAGAACTATCACTAATGTTTTAACTTCATTAATCCCATTCTTTTATGATTGTGCAGATAAACATTCTTATACAAATTGCATCATACACAGCTTATTTTTATTGAGATTACATTTTTTCTCTACCTCCAGAAATCTCCAAACCAGTATGTTATCAGATCATCTTTGTACATAACCTATACGTTCTTGTACAGCCTTTCCCATAACACAAAAATAAATACACACACACACACACACACACACACACACACACACATCAGTATTTCTTGTCAAAAATAAAAGAGGCAAACATTTCGTTGTTTTGCTTTTGCTATGTAACAATACAACTAGGCAATTCCTTTCAGAAAAAGTGGAATAGAGTTGCATTTGAATCTATAACATGGATGTCCCCAAAACTAGTCATATTGATGGGCATTTTATTTTTGCTTTTTGCCATTTCAAACAATTCCATAATTAACATCCTTGCACATGTCTCCCACACTGCTTTCATTTCCATGGCAATATGTTCCCAATAAAGAATTTGCTCAATTGACAGGGCTATTTTCTATACTTTTATTATGTATGTGTGTTTATATGTATAATGTTTCCCTTCCAAAAAATATTTAGCAATTCACTTTTCTCCTAGCAGTGAATACAATTCCCCAACATTCCCCATCCTCAGTAAGTTTTACATCATAATTTTAATTTTTGCCAGCTGATGATTTTATATATATATATGTACATATATATACACCATAGTTAATATACATTATAATATATAAAATATAGGAGAATATATATATTACTGAATATATGTAATAGATTCACATTGCTTTTCCTTGACTATCACAAAAGTCAACATCTTTACATGTTTATTGGCTATTTATATTTTTCTTCTGTGACTATCTTTTAATTCCATTTTCTACAGGGTTTTTATCTTTTCCATTGTAGGTTTGTAAAATCTTTTACCTAAAATGTTTCTTTCAAATATTTATAATCATTCATTTTCCTATTGATTCCATGTATTATCTGGGCATACAAATTTCAAAAATTCATGTATTTCCAAGAATATATATATTTTTCTGTAGTGTCTATGTTTTCTATCAAAAGGTGTCCTTAATCCACAGGTTGTTTAAGGAATTTTGATGAAAAATTTAGTGCTTTACTTTAACATTTAAATTTTTACTTCATCTGGAATTTATCTTTATACGTTAGGTATCAGATTCAACTTTTTAGGTTAGCACATTGTGATTACTCATCCCTTTCCTACTGATACGAAATAGGTCCTCCATCTTATTTCTAGACTATTAAGTTCCACTGACCTAATTCTCTGTACCCATGCCAATACAATGCTGTTTTTATTATAGTAGCTTTACAATATGATTTACTATCTATTCATGTCAGTCCCACTTCCAAATCTTTTAAAGTTACTTTAGCCAGTATCAGAAATCTATTATTTCATATGTACTTAAAGAATTTCATAGAATTAAAAAACAATTGGATTTTAATTAATCTTCACTGAAAGTTACACTCTGAGTGTAACTCACATTATCTGAGACATACTGCATCTTTCTATTTGATCAGTTCTTGTTCTTTGTCCTTTTATATTCAAGTTTCTTCCTACAGATTCCACACTTTTTTTTATTAAATATTTCCCTGCATATATTATAAGAATTTCCACCAGGATATACATCAAACTCAATGTATCTAAACACAAACTAATCAAAGAGTCAAGACAGTATCTTCAATAAACGGTGGGAAAATTAGATCCATGCAAAAAATGAGACTAGACCAACAACTTATACCATACTCAAAAATAAACTAAAAATGGATAAAAGACTTAAAAGTAAGTCATAAAACCATAAAAATCCTAGGAGAAAACATAGACAGCAAAATCTTAGACATCTCTCGAAGCAATATGTTTGTGGATACATCTCTTAGGGCAAAGGAAACTAAGGAGAAAATAAACAAATGGGATTACATCAAAATAAAAAAGCTTCTGCACAGCAAAAGAAACCATCGACAAAATTAAAAGGGACCACTGTATAGGAGAATACATTTGGCACTAATACATCTAATAAACAGTTAATATCCAAAATATATAAGGAACTCATACACTTAACAAAAGGAAGACAAATGATCCAATTAAAAAGTGGGTAAAAGACCTACTAGACACTTCTCCAAAGCGGACATTCAACTGGATAAAAGACATGAAAAAATACTCCAAGTCACTGAATATCAGAGTTGAAAATTAGAACAATGAAGTATCACCTCATACCTGTCAGAATAACTACCATAAAAACAATCAACAAATGACAAGCGCTAGACAGGTTGTAGAGAAAAGGGAACACTAATCCATTGTTAGTGGGAATGCACACTGATGCAGCAATTATGGAAAACAGTGTTGCATTTCTGCAAATAATTAAATATGAAAAAGAAAACTTATATATGGAACTTCCATTTGACCCAGTGATTCCACTTCTCGGAATATATCCTAAAAAACACAACAGACCAAACACAAAGAATGTATGCATCCCTATGTTCATAGCAGAGCAATTTACTAATTTCTGGAAACAGCCTAAGTGCACATCAGTAGATGAGGGGATAAAAAAAGCTGTGGTACATTTACATAATGGAATACTATGCAGCAGTAAAAAATGATCTCTTACCCTTTGAGGCAGCATGGAGGGACCTGGAGCATATTATGCTAAGCAAAATAAGCCAGTGAGAGAAAGACAAGTATCACATGATCTCACTCATATGTAGAATATAATGAACAAAATGTACTGTTGAACAAAATAGATCCAGAGACACAGAAGCATGGAAGAGACTGTGGAATCTCAGAGGGAAGGTGGGGGTGGGGGAGTGAGGAGTAGAGGGGAGGTAGAAAGTGATCAACCAAAGAACTTGTATGCGTAACCCATGGATACAGACAATATGGTGGTGGAGGCCTGGGGCAGGGTTATGCAATAAGGGGTCAATGGAGGAAACAAGAGGACATATGTAATACTTTCAACAATAAAGATTAAAAATTAAACCATCAACATTAGCCTAAATATCATCCTAAACATTATATTAGTAACACTACCATCCAGTCATCCAGCAAGCATTTTTTTCAATGTCCAATATGTGTAAGACAGTATAGCAGCGGCTATGATATGAAAATGAATATGCTATGTTTCCTATATAATTTCAAAATAAAAACTATTCTGTCAAAGTAAAAGATGTAAAAGCAATAATAATATAACATAAAGCAAAACAAAGTAAGTACTCTAAAAGTATAATTTTTCCTTTAGGAGGAAAAATTAATTCTAATGGAGTTGTAGGGCATTCTGAGAGCAGACATTTCAGCTAGATCTTCGACATGATCTAGAAGGAAAGAGCATGAAAATGCACTGCACAATATGAAGCTGGAAAGCTCAGCCAGGGCAAGATTACAGGAACTCTGATATGATCCCAAAGCCTCATGCCTCCTTTTCCAATCAGCCAGCTGCCAATCTTTACTAAGTTGCCTTATTCCACTATTACAATTTTGCTCAAAATCATTCCCTTTCTTTCCATACCCACTATTGCTTTCAGAATAATGAGCTTTTAAAACCTTGAGTTCTAGTTCCAAACAAACCACTGATTTTCTAAGTAATTTAAAATGAACCTTACCATCACATTTTACCCTAATCTCCTGCTGCTCATATTTCTCTCTAACATAACTGACTTTGGGCTAGTTACAATAATTAAATCTATAAATCAGTAGCTCTGAACACGAGGATTACCTGTGAAATTCTTACTTAAATCATATATGGGGCAGCAATAGGGGAGGGCAATGTATTGATGAAGAGGACTAAAAATCCCCACTATAAATATTTGGAGGGCCTCAAAGTGAAATGCTTACTGTGATAGTCTGATGTTCAAGTCTTAATTTTTCCACTCCAACACCATAAAGTTCACGTAGAATACACATAATTCTTGTCTTTTTACCAGCACCTGATGGACCATACACTAACAAATGAGGAAAGTCACCACACTGTACCTGAAATAAGAAAAAAAAAAAAAATCAAACAATGATGCATTATCCTAATCACACAATTGTTCTGGGTAGAATTAAAACTCTTTTTAAGTATCAATATTTTGTATCTCTACCTATGAAACTTCAAATGTGTGTGTGTGTATGAATATACATATAGGTATTTTTTAAAATTATGGAATGTTGACTATTCCCTGGCATTAATTTTATGCAATTATATACCTAGCATACATGCTTGATACAATACCATATGCTAGAAAGTAAGAACTCCCAAACCTGGCTGTCAGAATCTCCTAGGGCAGTGGTTGGCAAACTGCGGCTTGTGAGCTGCAGTTTGCAGCTCTGTTGACCAATGAGTGTGCCGACCACTGGGATAGGGGCTTAATCACAAGGAACAACAACAGCCTATAATTATTGGAATCGAGTCTAGGGAACTTTTTAAATTAAAAGACTGATTGGTTATTAGATCATTCCATCAAATTATGATTCAGTAACTAAAATTAATATGTCTTAGTTTGGGTTTCCACACAGTCCCTTTGATAAGAACTGAGTGCATTTGGCCTGTTTGGGAAGTAAAGAAAAATTCTGTAGGGAAGCAAAAGGAAAAGAAGGCAGAGTGTATAATCAACATAAATACCATTTTGGGCACCTGAGACTTGATCTTGCTGAGGATCTTGAAGCTAAAGTTAAAATACACCACAGTACTATCCCTCTCAGGGTACATGCTATCTCTCTCATCAATCCTATGTTAAAGCTAGGCTTGAAAAGTGGAGGGGGAGTAGTGAACATTCTCAGCTATTTCAAGTCAATTTAGGGGTGTCAGCAAGGGAAAGCCTCAGGAAGTGCAAATACAGCAGTGCAAGTCAGTCTGTGTGCACTTACAAGAAAGGGCAAGGGGACAAGGCATAGCACTGATAGTGCTGCATTACAGTACAAGATGGTGTTTTGTATGTTTCCCAAGTGACACTGATGATTAGTGTGGTTTAGGAATTTATAATATGAAGGCTATAAAGATGAAAATACATCTGTGCCTCCGATATACACTGAGGGGCCAGATTATTTGATCTCTCTGAACACATAATAATCTAGCGTGTGTGTGTGTGTGTGTGTGTGTGTGTGTGTGTGTGTTAGAGGTCCGATGTATGAATTCCTGCATGGGTGGGGTCCAGCCAGCCTGGCCAGGGAGAAGGGACATGGGCCTGCCTGCTGGTCAAACTCCTGGTCGAGAGGACAATTTGCTATTAGCCTTTTATTATGTAGGATATACACTAAGTGGCCAGATTATTATGCATTCACAGAGATCATAACTTGGCCACTCAGTGTATAAAATCTTGTGGAACAAGTTTTGTAAAAGCATTATAGAAAAGTAAGTATCTTAAGAGAAGTACTTTTACAGTAAATTTTAACACTTTGTAAACCCATCTAACTCTGGCACTGAAGAAAAAAAATGTCTCAAGGAAAGAGACTATTCAACTAATAATACATGCTCCTCAAATACTAGCTGCCTTTGTTTTTTTAATCTTCAATCTAATAAAAAATAAAGTTATGGTTTAAATGTTTCACAATTTTATTAAACTGTAGACTAAAAAATAAACAGTTAAACATTTTTAAAAGCAAATCTGTTAACTCATGAGTATATTAAATTTTTATCCAAAATATTTATTCCAAATTCTGTAAAAAATGCCACAGATAATGTAAAATGTATCTTTTGTCTAAGAAAAATGAAGTGAAAGCTATTATGAGAAAATGCAATGTCTATAATAAAGTATACAGATGTAACAGGTTTACATTTAATTAGCACAGATGGAATACCAATAATTAACAAAGAGGAAAAGAAAACTATCTCACAACACTATCAACTCTTCTAATGACTAACATATAAACGAATGGAGTTCCCCTTTTTACTAGTTCTCATTTTTAAAAAGTACTTAAGTTGTACCTATAATTAGTGAGCGAAAACAATTTTATCAGCACGTGGCAGTTTTAGGTCTTTGAAAGGGGTGCATAAATGGCTTTCAGGGACCCAAGATTTTTCTGAAGACCCTCTTCCCTGTCCACTCCCTACAAAATTTATTAGTTCGCTTCTCATAAACATTGCCATCAGCATTTTATAAACGACAACATAAAAATAGGCATCAGGATGGGGGGGGAAGGTTTTCCACATGGAATTAAACTCAAGGACAAGCTAATTAACTTATTTTAGAATTATAAATGATCTTAGAAATTAATAAACCAAATACCTTCCCATCTGTAATGGAGGAAATGACATCAGGAAATTTTAAGGAAGCTGGTTTTAAAAAATCAGCGGGATGACGTCACTTCTCTGTTCCAAACCTTCCAGAGCAGTGGTTCTCAACCTTCCTAATGCCGCGACCCTTTAAGACAGCTCCTCATGGGGTGGTGACCCCCAACCATAAAATTATTTCCGTTGCTACTTCATAACTGTAATTTTGCTACTGTTATGAACTGTAATATAAATATCTGATAGGCAGGATGTATTTTCATTGTTACAAACTGAACATAATTAAAGCATAGGGATTAATCACAAAAACAATATGTAATTATATATTGTGAAATATTTATTTCTAATTACAAATAAATGAAATTTTGTCTTGAATCGTGGTGTAGCATGGGCAACAGTCTTCATACGACGACAGTAAACTACATTGCTACACTTTGCTACACCGAGGAGCGGTGTGTTGGTCCCTAAGACCATGGGAAATAGGTGTTTTCCGCTGGTCTTAGGCGACCCCTGTGAAAGGGTCGGTCGACCCCCAGAGGGGTCGCGACCCACAGGTTGAGAACCGCTGTTCCAAAGGCTTCCCATCACCTCTATGGAATTTATTGAATTTGCACCCCATCCCAAACACACATATCCCATTTCCTACTCCTCTTGCCTCTGGCCCACTATTACCCAGCTATACTGGCTGGAGAACCCAAGAAGCTGCGCACACTCCTGTCTCCGAAACGGTACTTGCTGTTCCCTCCGCCAGTTCAACTTCCCATCTGTACCCGGATTTTCTCATTCCATCGGGGACTCGTCTTGGCTCAGATGGTAGTTCTCAGCCAGCCTATCCTTGTTTACAGGTGCAACCTTCGCCTTTCCCCGCGCCCCCGCCCCCCTTTCCTCTTCACTGTTTTATTGTTCCCCGCAGCAGCGGTTACCTCCTACCATTCGGCCAGGCCAACACCAGAGCCCGGCCCCCTTCCCCGCGCCCCGCCCGGCGCCTCACCAGGCTGCGCAACCCGGCCGCCTGCTCTCGGTGGTAGTCCAATCGTGCCAGCGAGCAGGGCCGGTGCTTGTCCGCCCAGAGGCTCATGGCTGAAGGGACTTCCCGGGTCAGAGGCTCGAAAGTCCCGCGCGCGCGCTCTCTGCACCCAGCAGCCCAGCAACTTTTGCACACCACCCAAATCTCGTGACGTCACTACCGGCCGCAGGCGCGGAAACGACTTCAGGACCTTTCGTACTACGGAAGCCTAGGGCAGACAGAATTGGCCGCGGCTTAGATCACGCTGACATCATCCTGTTCCTTCTAGTTATTTTCCCTTTGTTCTCGCCCGGTGTGATAGTTTAGGAACTATCCAGCAAAATTTGAAATTTGGCTCTGATATTCTAGGCGTCAAATCTCTGGGTACTTTAGAGAAGCTATTCATTTCGTTATTCATTTATTCATTTATGCTTTCTACAGAAACTTACAAAATATTTACTGTGTTGAACTCTGTTCTTGACACTAAAATATGCCCGGTTTGTGGCTTTCCTCACTTGATAAGCACCCAATAATTTATTGCATTAACTGCTAAAAATGAGATCTCAACTTTACTATCTTTCCTTACCTCCTCTCTTCGAGGTTCTTACTGGATTAAAAGCAAAACAATGTAAAGGTCATGAAAAGCTACAGAAATCTAGCCTGTAGTAGAAAAGACATAGGGTAACAAAGTATTCTAACTCTGGAATATTTGAAAGCCCGTTTGATTAAAATGAGGGGGGAAATATGAAACCCTTGGAAAAATACTTTGCATATCAAACCTATATAAATTGTTCATTATGCCTCTCAAATTATACATCTCAAATGCACTTTATAATTGTACATAATATTAATGCCTCACTTAATTTGTGGTTTTAGTTTATATATTGTTCAGAATCCTAAATGCTGTCATTTGATTGCAAGGTCTCCAGAACAGGAATTATTCTGAAATATGTTTAATAAGCTTATATCAAAGTGCCTTCACTCATTCATTTAATCAACATGAATTTATTGCAGTCTTTTTAAAAATAACATTTGTATTGGTTTTCAGAGAAGAAGGGAGCGGGAAAGAAAGATAGAAATATCAATGATGAGAGTCATTGATTGGCTGCCTCCTGCTGAGATCCTCCCACTAAGGATCGAGTCCACAACCTGGACATGTGCCCTTGACCAGAATCAAACCTGGGACCCTTCAGTCCGCAGGCACACATTCTATCCACTGAGTCACACCAGCCAGGGCTATTGCAGTCTTTTGTTTATCATTATATTTACTGAGTTATTCTTGTAAGATATTACTGGACATAATAAATAACACCACCAAGTAAAAGATATGACTCCTGTTCTCAAGAAACTTTCTGAAACAAGCCTATAAAGCTTCAATCTCAGGGCCTTTGCACTCACAATCTCCTCTTTCTGAACCACTTTTATTGAAATGTCAATAGAGTTGTGTTCTCAGTTCATTCAGAGTGTTTTCTCAAATTTATCTCTTTAGTAAGATCTCCCTGAACACATAATATAATATGGTAAAACTCCTCATATGTTTTAGTAGATTTGGACTTTCTTTTCAGAGAGTAAACTTAGCAAATTTTGCTGGCATCTGCTTCACTTCTATTTGAAAGTAAGCAATTTTTTGGCCCATTTTTCTTTTCTTTTTTATTTATATTTAGAGAGAGTAAAGAGAGGAAGGAGGGAGAGATAGAAACATTTATGTGCAGTGGACACATTGATTGATTTCCTCCTGCACACACCCCTACTTGGGCTGGGATCAAGCTTACAACCCAAGTACATGCCCCTGACAGGGAGTAGAACCTGGACCCTTCAGTCCAAGGGCTGATGCTCCAACCAGGGAGCCAAACCTGCCAGGGCTGGCCCTTTTTTCCCCTTATAATTTACTCTCAGATTTGCAGTGATAGTGTCCAGTTATAATTCCATTTCTTTTGTTTGAGACAAAACTAATAGGCAAATCCTCTCAACTTTATAACATTAAGTAGTAAGCTAGAGAAAAATTTGAACAGAGATTTCCACAGTAATATTATATTATGTCACATTTCTTTTGGGAAACTATATGCAAATTATCTTTCTGAAATACCATAATTGTGCAAAAATCATGGTGCAAATAATGAGAATGATAGCTTAATTTACTTCAAGAGAGAAACAAAGTGTGAAATTTATGGTAAACTGTGGCAGAAGTAATGTCCTGTGCTCAATATTTCTTTCTTCTATCTCTTTGATACAAAGGTATTTCTTCCAGCCTTCTCTGTAGTTAGTGGAATCATATAATGCAGTTCTCAGGTTATTTCAGACTCAGCATACGTCATTTTGTGGTTATGTCACCATTTCCCATTTCTTTAAAAAAAAAAAGTTCCATCAACCTGAGTCCCTGCTTCTTCATCCTTATTACTTTCCCCATCCAGCACCCAACCCCCCAAATCAAATAAGGTAATTTATTTGGGAGGTGACCTCATGGATTAGCAGAGATGGACTGAGGAAAGTAAAACAGGGGAGGAAGTAAAGTCAAAGGAAGAGCGTGTTATGGAGGTCACTTATGTGGGCAACTGGGATTTGTACCTCTGTAGACATTCTGAAGAAAATATGGAAGACTTTTTTGAATTATCTACCAAAGGGATAGGGCAGTGGTCAGCAAACTCATTAGTCAACAGAGCAGCAAACTGCGGCTTGCGGGCTGCATGTGGCTCGGGAGCCACAGTTTGCCAACCCCTGAGATAGGGAGAAACATTCTCCCACCAGCTCCCACAATCTATTGGCTAAGGACTTCTCTTGAAGATGGTACTTCACACACACACACACACACACACACACACACACACACACACACACGGAGGCAGGAAACCCAGGGCTGATGGAGCAGCATGATGAGCCATCTGTATCCCAGGCTTCTCTCATCTATCTGCACCATCATTTGTCACTGGTAGCTGTCATCCTTGCTTGTCTCATGGTGAGGAAAGGCTGTTCTAACTCCAGGCTCAGTCCATTTATTCAGGTGAAAAGAAGACAGAACTAGTAAAGATGAAATGGAGGCACTGTTTCAAGAAATATCTCATTGGCCATAATCCTGGCTGAAAGGAGGCTCAAAAATATATATTGTTTTAAACTGGGCACATTGATACTCCAAAATAAATTGGAGTTCTAAGAATAAGAAAATTAGGGAGATTAGATATTCAGTAGGAAACTACAATCCTATCTCTTTAGGAGCAATCCTATCGCTTCAAAATGATAGGATTGCTCCTAAAGGTTGGGAAAGTCAGGAGAAATGAATTAGAACTAGGCAAGTGCCAGGTAAGAAAAGGTCTTTTGTGTAATGCTGAATAATTTTTATTCACATCATGAGGTTGTGCTAAAAAATACAATCCTAGAGCAGTGTGGATTGGAATAAATAGAAAACGAAGCTGGGAGAACAGTTAGAAACACTGTGAATCTCTAGTCATGAGGATACAGGAGCCTTTCTTAAGGCAGTGCAATTAGAACAGATGTTTGGACGATATTTAGATGGGAATTAGAGAATGAGGATGGAGAGATGTAGTTGTCAAAAATGTGGTTTTTTTTTTGTAGTATGCTTTTATTGATTTTTTTTTAGAGAGAAAAGAAGGAAGAGGGAGAGAGAGAAAGAAACACTGAGCCGTTCGTTATTCCCTGCACACCCCCTAGTGAGGATCCACAACCCAGGGAATATGCGCTCACCAGGAATCAAACCATGACCTCTTGGTACCTAAGGGACACTCAACCAACTGAGCACACTGGCTGGGCTGTCAAGAATGTTTCTAAAATTTCTTGTTTGAATGATTGAGTAATAATAAAGTTATTTTCTGAACTGTGAAAAGTTCAAATGCATTTTAAAGAGATAGGATTGCTGCTAAATTTTTACCATGTATTTCATACATTTAATATGATAGCCCAAGTTCATAGTGGATGTTGTAAACACTGAAGAACACAGACTTTCACCCTCACTCCTCATCTAATATTGCTTATTTTACCTGTAATTTGAAGTACAATTTTCACATTACACATTAAATAAAAAATATTACAAAACTACTGAATAAAAAAACAACTATGCCAAGCAATAATTTCAAAGAAAATTTTTATTTACTTTCAAGAGAATTACTAAATTATTATTTCCCCCCAAGAATGTTAACTATTATTAAATGAAAAAAGCATAGTTTTCACCTGTCAGAATGGCTATCATCAACAAAACAACAAACGACAAGTGTGGGCGAGGATGCAGAGAAAAAGGAACCCACGTGCACTGCTGGTGGGAATGCAGACTGGTGCAGCCACTGTGGAGAACAGTATGAAGTCTCCTCAAAAAACTAATAATGGAACTTCCATTTGACCCCAGTGATCCCACTACTTGGAATATACCCCAAGAAACTATAAACTCCAATCCGAAAGGATATATGCACACCAATGTTCATAGCAGCACAATTCACCATAGCTAAGATGTGGAAACAGCCTAAGTGCCCATCAACAGATAATTGGATTAAAAAACTGTGGTACATCTACACAATGGAATACTACACTGCAGTAAAAAAGAAGGAGCTCATACCATTTGCAACAACATGGATGGAGATGGAGAGCATTATGCTTAGTGAAATAAGCCAGGCAGAGAAAGACAAATATCACATGATCTCACTCATCTGTGGAATATAATGAATGACATAGGCTGATAATCAAGATCTGATCTAGAGAATGAGAAACATCGATCAAAGCATCAAACCTCAGGAAAGGTGGGGGTTGGTGGGAATAAGGGGGAGAGATCAACAGAGGGACCTTCGTACATGCGAATGAGCATAATCATTGGGCACAGACAATGGGGAAGGTGTGGCAGGAGGGGAATTCATACAGTGGTCTCCATAACCTTAAGAGAAATTACTTCATGAGACAAAGATTTTTAAATGAAACTCTGTACCATGAAAATCCTTTTGGAAGGAAATAAAGAGAAGTTTCCTTTAAATGTCATAAGAATCGTAATTGAAAGTCAATATATTTGGCCTCTTTAGCTAAGGTAAGTAATCTGTGTTTATGCCTCCCTGAAATAGTTTATATAAAGTTACAAAAAGGAATTGTCGGCCCTTTTGAAATTGAATTGCCATGTCCTAGAGCAAAGAATATCCTTACATAATATTATCCTACAATATCATTTAATTTTTGATATTTCACAACAGCATATTGTACAACTACCCCAAACAAACGTACAAACTAATTCTTTGAATGTTTAGCAGCAATTTAAAAAGAGGCGATGAAAGGATTTAATTCCTTTCAGAAGGAATTGAGGCACTGGGAAGGCACTTGAGCATTCTATACTGGCCCTCCTTCCTCTTTTTTTTTTTAAAGGTGGACATTTTATTTTATTTTATTTTATTTGTATTTATTTTTTTAAAATATATTTTATTGATTTTTTACAGAGAGGAAGGGAGAGAGATAGAAAGTCAGAAACATTGATGAGAGAGAGACATCGATCTGCCGCCTCCCGCACGCCCCCTACTGGGGATGTGCCCACAACCAATGTACATGCCCCCGACCAGAATGGAACCTGGGACCCTTCAGTCCGAAGGCCGATGCTCCATCCACTGAGCCAAACCGGTCTCGGCCCTCCTTCCTCTTTTGCCAAGAGGGACCCTCTTCTCACAACCCAATGGCCCTCAGCTGTAGCCTGAGCTCTCTATTCACGCTGAGGTTGAAGCCTCGAGGTGGCTGGTATAATGGATGTGTTTCTTGCAAAATGGTGTGACCTGGGCCCTCCCTGGAGAAGGAACCTGAATTCCCTGAGATAAGTGAGCAGTGCCGGGGCCCCGCCAGCAGGCGAGGGGATCCCCAAGGCAGGTGCTGGGCATGAAGGCCATGGGGGCATAGGCTACCATGGAGACAGAACTGAACCTCACAGCACCCTCCTAGGACCCTGAGGATGACTGGTTAGCCAGAGACGAGTAAGATTCCTCAGGGAAGGAATAACCTAAGACAGGCACAGTTGCAGTGGAGCCATCAGGAGGGAACGTGGGGATCAACAGAGGTGGGGCACAGACTCTCACCGCCCTTCCAACTTTGCAGAGGTCTGAACCTTCAACTCTTCTGAGGGCGGTCTCCTGCCCCCACGGCTACCTCGCTTCCCATGCTCAGCACAGATTGGGATCCAGGTAACAGACAGAGACATGGCCCAGCTCAGATCAGGACCCAGGTAACAGACAGAAACATGCTGACAGCAGCTGCCCTCTCTCTAAATTCTGCCTAGCACTAGGAATGCTCAGTGCCTACTCAATGCAAATAAACCTTTCCACTAATATATACAAGGTAATCTAAGATTGTTGGCAGAGTATTAAATTTGATGTAAAAGAGTTATCAAGCTCTCAGATTAATTTAAATTGGAGAACTGAAATAAACGAACACCCAAGAAAATTTAAGTGTACTGGATAAAAAGCTGTTTCTAAAGTATTAATTAAAATTTCTATTGATAGCTCATCTCATGGTAAAATTACTTAATATGTAATGAACAGAAAACAGTCATATTTGTGTACAAACATTTAAAATTTAAAGTTATCAAGATTGCAGTAAAAATTTTACCAAATTCTTCATTAATCAAAAAAAATGGGGGCGGGGTGATTAGGATAATAGGATGTAAGGAAAAATATCCGGTAAGTAAATTACATTAAGAAAATTTTCACTTTAGAAAATTAATTTCCATTTGTAATACTAATAGCAAGACACCCATGAAAAACACACATAGTGTCAAAATAAGCCAAAGGAAAGCGGGTAGGCAAAAATAAAAAGGACCCTAAGGCAATTTTATAGAAAAGATTCCTTTATTAACTCTTGGTCGAGAATATGTTTGTATATTTTCAGAAAACAGCTCCAAGACCAAGTGGACTCCTGCAACAGAGAGGAACTGACAGGTCTGTGCCAAACATGAAGGCAAGAGGAGAAACAGTCCACAGATGGAAGACGATGACGATGCCTTGCCATGTGAGCCGTTAGTAGCTGAGCATCGATACAGTATATGCCCAAGACCAAATCAGAGAGGGTCGGGCCGGCATCGTCACCATTTGTCCAGTATCCAGATACCATTGATGACATGTACACATAAGGAACTGTCTGACATTGAAACTGGGTCTCAAAGCTATAGGACATTGAAATTGGGACTCAATCATTTTTTCTTTTGCTCTTGTGGGTTTATTTCTAGCCTACAGGGGAAAATGTTTTTAAAGACAAGAATCAGGGGGTAGGGGGTGGGGGAAACAGACCCAGAGGCAAAGAAGCAATGAAAGGACTGTGGTGCTACAGTGGGAAGGCAGGGGAAGTTGGGGGAGGAGGGGCCTATAGGAGATCAA
>JAAGEH010000012.1:5132058-5167584 GCA_011751065.1 Lasiurus cinereus
AAAATAATAAATAATAAATAAATTAAAAAACAACAACATAGTTTTCAGTTGGACCGCAGGTGGCTGAGATTATTTTTCTTGAGTCTCAAAGTTGTCACTGTTGTTCCCTCAAATAAACTGCAGTAGAACCTACAGAAGCTTTCATTAAAGAATATGAGAAGGCTACTCCCCAAAGATACAGATTATAATGCTACACAGTGGTCTGAAAAGTTTTCAGTTGGACCACAGGTGGCTGAGAAAAGACATCTTGTTCTGCAACATTTTGAACACAACAAAAGAAAGCCTATTGAAACATTACAGAACTGTGTTTATTTCCTAGGGCTGCCACAAGAAATTTAAGCTGCACACTTAATGACTTAAAACAACAGTAATATTGGCTGTTACAGTTCTGGAGTCTGCAAGTCTTAAATCAGTTATCAGCAGGTAAGGTTGTTTTTTTCTGGAGACTCAGAGAATTCATCTTATGCCTCGCTCCTAAATTCTCTTCTCCTAGGTTGCTGGCAATCATCATTACTTGGTTTGTAGACACATCATTTCAATCTCTGCCTCTATCTATATATGGACTTTTCCTCTGTGTCTGTCTCAAATCTACTTCTCCCTTTTTCTTTTAAGAACACCGATCATTGGACTTAGGACTCCTCCAAAATGCAGGATCATCCCACCTGGACATCTTTAGCTTAATTTTATCTTCAAAGACCCTATTTCAAATAAGGTCACAAGCACAGGTACTGGAGGTATAGAATTAGACATAATTTTAGAAGGACACATTTCAACCCATTACAACAACCAATCTAATAGAAAACCAAGGTTTTGTGATGTCAAGGGGGCCAGAGACAACAAGTTTCAAATTTGAGTTGATTGATATAACACATGAACCTAAAAGGAGAAAGAAACCTCTATTCAAAATTAATGTCTCACATTAGTCAATATAGATTTATTTTATGAGCTGATGCAGGTCCTGTTTATATATTACTAGTGGCCTGCCTGCCTGATTGCCCCTAACTGCCTCTGCGTACCTAACTGTCTGATAGCACCTAACTGCCCTTCCCTGCTGGCCTGATTTCACACCCAATGGCCCTCCCCTACCAGCCTGATTTCATGTCCAATGGCCCTTCCCTGCCAGCCTGATCATGCTCCCAACTGCTCTCCTCTTCTGGCTAATTTGGTTCTGATTGGTTTGTTTCTATGCTAAATAGCGTCAAAAGCTCTGCCTCCTAGGCAGCCATTGGCTCCTCACACTTCTCCCAGATTTGGTTCTAATTGGTTGGTTTCTAAGCCAGTCAGCATCTCTTGGCCTATCAAAGGAGCCTGATCAGAAAGGCAGGGCTGATCAGTAGCCCATGGTGGAGACCTGGAGAGAAATGGCTTCTGGCCAGATTGGAAAAGAAAGAGAGAAGCAAGAGGTGATCAAAAGCTGCCACAAAGGCAATGGATCATTCCCTACTTCTCTCTTCAGGCCTCTCTCAACAGACAGTGCTGGGACACCAAGCCTGCAGGGAAGCTGACTACAGGAGTAATTTCCAGTTTGTTGAAACTTGGACCTTACTGGACATTATAACCCACATATGGTTTTTATATCTTAGGATTCTAAATGCTGCATTTTTTCTATTATAAAAATATTTTTCATTAAATAGTTTAAAATGATAAAGGATTTTGAAATTGTTGAATAATCATTACCTTGTCTTTCTTTGACACAATAAATCAAAAAATACAGAACATTGCCTACCTTACTTATTAATCTTTTCATTATTGAAATTTTATTCATTAGGTGACCTTACCTTGGCCATTTTTATATTTTCACTTAAATTTTATTTACAGTTTTGAAATAGGAACCTCTGAACCATGAAAAGGGTAAAAATCAACTGAAATTCTTTGATGCCTAAATAAAGCAAATGTATGTATCTGTTTGATAGTTAAATAATGGTAAATATGGAAGACTAGAGGAGAAACCAAGATGGTGGCATAGGTGAACACTGCTGCCTCACACAACAATTTAAAAATTACAGTTATAAGACAAAATGGACATCATCCAGAACCACAGGAAAGCTGGCTGAATGGAAATTCTACAACTAGATGGAAACAGAGGTGCACAAGGAAACTCAGAGGAGCTGTAAAGAGCTAAGGTATGGCCAGAACTGGTTTGGTTCAGTGGATAGAGTGTCAGCCTGTGGATTGAAGGGTCCCAGGTTTGATTCCAGTCAGGCATATGTACCTTAGTTGTGGACACATTCCTAGTGGGAGGTGTGCAGGAGGCAGATGATTGATATCTCTCTCTCATCAATGTTTCTAACTCTCTATCCCTCTTCCTTCCTCTCTGTAAAAAATCAATATAATATATTTAAAAAACTGGGGGATGGAGACATGCACAGAGAGAGGATGGGCAGCTGAGTGTCTGACTGGCTTTCTCTAGTGGGAGGGAGACAGAAACTCCCAACTGCACTGAACTCCAGTTACAACTGTATTGAACTGGAGTTTTGGGTGAGAATCTGGGACCACAGACTCATACAGGTGGAGTCTGGACTGCCAGGAAAAGAGAAGATCACATGGAAACTCAGGGGAGCTGTGGAAGGCAGAGGTCTGGAGGTGTGCACAGAAAGTGATTACCAAAAGGATACTGAGACACATGGGACTCATAGGGCAGAGTTGATGGGAAGCCAAGGCTGTCTGCTCAGCCTTCAGACTCTGCCCCATCCAAGCCAAGCACAAAAGCTTTTATAATTTGCAGGTCTTGTCTCATAAGGTGGTCTCCAGCACAGAAGTTCTCCTGGCGTAGACACAGCTGATCCTCACAGCCTCACAAATGGTGTGGAGGTCAATTCTCTCCAGTGATACCAATAATAATCAAGATTGTGCACACAGTCCACAAAGGTGGGCACCAAAATTGTCCACCTCAGGTAACTGGGGAGGCTGAGCCACTAGGCCATATAGGACACCCAACACACAAAGCTAATCTACTATCTCAGGGAAGCAGTGAAAATGCAGAGACAAAGGAACAGATCAGTAACAAAAGAAATGGAGGAAAACAAATGAATGGATATAGGGTCCAAAATCACGGTTCTAAGGGTTTTCAAGAATTTCTTAGAAAAGGACAATAAATTTAGCAAAACCCTTGAGGATATGAAAAAGAACCTAGAAATTAAGCATACCCTGATTGAAATAAAAAATATATTATACAGAGACCAAACAGCAGACTAGAAGAATGCAAAAATCAAATCAAAGATTTGAAATACAAAGAAGCAGAAAACACCAGAAAAGCAAAAAAGAAAAAAGAATCCAAAATTTTGAAGATAGTGTAAGGAACCTCTGGGACAATCTCAAGTGTACCAACATCAGAATTATGGGGGTGCCAGAATAAGAGAGAGAGCAAGATACTGAAAACCTATTTGAAGAAATAATGATAGAAAACTTCTCCACCTGGTGAAAGTAATAGACTTACAAGTCTAGGAAGACACAGAACCCCAAACAAAAGGAATCCAAAGAGGACAACACCAAGACACATCATAATTAAAATGTCAGGAGGAAAACACAAATAGAGATTATTAAAAGCAGCAAGAGAAAAGCAGTTAATTACCTATACAAGGGGGTATCCATACAACTGTCAGCTGATTTCTAAACAGAAACTATGCAGGCCAGATGGGAATGGCAAAAAATATTCAAAATGAGGAATAGCAAGAACCTACAACCAAGATTACTCTACCCAGCAAAGCTATCATTCAGAATTGAGGGCAGATAAAGAGCTTCACAGATAAGAAAAAGCTAAAGGAGTTTAGAACACCAAATTAGTATTATATGAAATGCTGAAAGGTACTCTTTAAAAGAGGAAGAAGAAGAAAAAGGTAAAGATAAAAATTATGAATGAGGAAAACAACAATTTCAAAACTACAAATAAAAGACAACATGGACCCCATCAGGAAAGCTGGCTGAGTGAAAATTCTACAACTATAAATAAAGAGAGGGACGCACAAAGGCTCAGAGGAGCTGTAAAAAGCTGAGGTATGGAGACACGCTCATGAAGAGGACGGGTGGAGTAGAGTCTGGATGGCTTCCTCTAGCGGGAGGGAGATGGAAAATCCCAACTGTGCTGAACCCCACCTCCAGGCAAGACTCATAGGGGGAGTCTGGACTGTTGTGAAAAGGAAGGAGTGCATGGAAACTTAGGGGAGCCATGAAAGACAGAAGTCTGGAAGCTCACAAAAGTGCATGCACTCAGACTGAGAAAATGGCGGCAGAGTAGACAGATGCGTCTGGAGCTTTGTCACTGGGCAGAGGGAGAGAAAGTGGCTGAGAGTCACACTGGGAGTGTTTGTTGGCAAGTTGAGAGTCAGTTATCCTCCAGGAGAAGGTGGGGGACTGCTGGTTGGGGCTCTCCCAGCCAGGCAGCCCCACTGCCACGGGGTTTTTGTCCGCCGGAGCCACCAGCCCAAACGCGGAGACCGCGCCATCTTGCAGTCTATGGCGGTCTGAAGCCTGCGACTGGGGCACCCATCGAGCAGCCGGGGATCCGGGGACCCAGAACTCCACTCTCCAATTGGCGCAGACACGCGGCGGAATCAGAGATCCACATGGCACACAGAAAGGTCAGATTTCGCCTGGGATCAGAGGGAGGTGGATATCTGCAGAGGTCTGAAAGCTGTGGCTGGCAGAGGCACACATCAAACAGCCGGGGACCCAGAACACGGCTCTCCAAACAGCACAGACACGCGGGCGGCGGATTCAGAGATCCACACAGCACATGGAAAGTGCCTTGTGTGCTGTACCTGGTCGTGTTGTAGTTTGTGTCTTTCAATCAATGTAGGAGAGAGAACTACATACCAGACACCCAGAGAAGAAAGACCATGGGCAGAAAAAGAAACAGCCCACATAAGACAGAAAAGCAGGTTTCACCAGAAAAGGAAGTAAACGAAATAGAAGCAGAAATAAGCCTGCCAGAGAAAGAGTTCAGAGAAATGATCAGGATGAAAAGAATGGAAGACAAAATCGACAATCTGAGCAAGAGTCAAGAGGAAATGAAGAAGACCCAAGAGGAGATGAAGAAGCAGCAAGAAGAAATGCAGAAGAACCTAGAGGAGGTGCAGAATAAAGAAATGAAAAATGACATCACTGCTATAAAGAACTCAATATAAAGCATCAAAAGTAGACTTGAAGAAGCAGAGGACCGCATCAGTGAGCTAGAAGACACGGTAGGGAAAAATACCCAAGTACAGCAGGTTCTAGAAAAAAAAGTTAAAAAACAAGAGTAGAGCCTAAGGGACCTTGGGGAAAACATAAAACAAAACAACATCCGCATAATTGGGGTTCCAGAAAGAGTGGAAACTGAACAAGGATTAGAGAATGTGTTTGAAGAAATAATGACAGAAAATTTCCCCAATAAAGGAAAGAAAAAACCCACACAAATCCAAGAAGCTCACAGAGACCCAAGCAAAATGAACACCAACAAACCAACACCAAGGCACATTATAATTAAATTGGCAAACACCGATGACAAAATAAAAATCTTAAAAGCAGCCAGAGAGAAACAGAAAGTTACCTACAAAAGAACCCCCATAAGACTAGCTACTGACTTCTCAACAGAAACTCATCAGGCCAGAAGGGAATGGAATGAAATATACAAAGTCATGCAAAGGAAGGGTCTGAATCCAAGAATACTGTACCCTTAAAGACTCTCAATCAAAATTGAAGGTGAAATCAAAAGCTTCACAGACAAAAATGGACTAAGGGAATATATTACCACCAAACCAGCAATGCAAGAAATGTTAAAGGGTTTGCTGTAATAAAAAGAAATAGGAAGCGAAGAAGGAACTCTGGGGTAAGAACTAAAAATGGCAACAGATAAGTTCTTATCAATAATAACTTTAAATGTAAACGGATTAAATGCTCCAATGAAAAGACATAGGGTAACCAATATGATAAGAAAACATGATCCATATATCTGCTGTCTGCAAGAAACCCACCTCAGGAAAAGAGATGCACACAGATTGAGGGTGAAGGGATGGAAGATGGTATTTCAGGCAAATGAAAATGAAAAAAAAGCTGGGGTTGCAATACTCATATCTGACAAATTAGATGTCAAAGTGAAGGACATAATAAGAGATAAAGAAGGCCACTTCATAATACTAAAGGGAACAATCCAACAAGAAGAAATAACTCTGGTAAACATATATGCACCCAATATAGAAGCACCTAAATACATAAAATCTCTTGGAGGATATTAAGCGAGAGATTGACAGCAATACAATCATAGTAGGAGACTTTAATACCCCACTGTCACCATTGGACAAATCCTCTAAACAAAAAATCAGCAAAGAAACATCAATCCTAAATGACTCACTAGATCAGATGGAATTAATTGACATCTTCAGAACATTTCACCCCAAAGCCACAGAATATACATTCTTCTCCAGTGCACATGGGTCATTTTCAAAGATAGATTATATGTTGGGTCATAAGAAAAGTCTCTTCAAATTCAAGAAGACAGAAACCATATCAAGCATTTTCTCAGACAACAGTGGCATAAAACTGGAAATCAACTATAATAAAAACTATAGAAAGAAATCAAACACATGGAGACTAAACAGCGTGCTATTAAACAACGACTGGGTAACCAGAGAGATCAAGGAAGAAATAAAAAACATCATGGCAACAAATGACAATGACAACACAACAATACAAAATTTATGGGACACAGTGAAAGCAGTCTTGAGAGGGACTACAAGCCTACTGCAAAAAACAGGAAACAATGGTAATAAATTACCTAACCCTACAACTAAAAGAGCTAGAACGAGAGCAACAAGAAAAGCCCAGTGTACGCAGAAGGAAGGAAATAGTGAAGATCAGAGCGGAGATAAACAACTTGGAGACCAAAGAAACAATTCAAAATATCAACAAAACAAAGAGCTGGTTCTTTGAAAGGACCAACCAGATTGATGGGCCTCTAGCCAGGCTCACCAAGAAGCAAAGAGAGAAGAATCAAATAAACAAAATCAGAAATGAAAGAGGAGAAATAACAACAGACCCTGTGGAATTACAAAGGACTGTTAAAAAAAATACTATGAACAACTCTATTCCAGCAAATTGGACACCCTGCAAGAAATGGACATTTTCCTAGAAAAATATAACCTTCCAAAACTCAATGAGGAGGAATCCAAACATCTCAATAGTCTAATAACTATGGAAGAATTTTTATTTATTTATTTTTTTACGTTTGAAGTTTTTTAATGCATGAAAAGAACATCCCAGAAACAGAACAGGTATTGACTTATTAACAATGAAGCAGTATACAAGAGCCCCCTCCCTGCTTAGCAATAGGAATATAGTGTAAATAGACGTGGAAGGAGGTTAACACTTCAGGATTAAGTGCAAACCCTAAAGTTGAGTACAACATTCATATATGGCTTATCTCATAACAATATGTTAAAATGGTGTATGTGACATTATTCTTATCGGTAAGATGCTTTTGACTCAAAAGTTAACCAAAATGCTAAAGAGGTACTTTTGCCAATGCAAGGTGAGAGAAAGGCTTTTACCTTGCTTTGTTTTTTTCTTAAAAAATCTGCAACCATTTCTTTTGGATCATCCAGGAAGATAATGATGCTTTTAGAAGTAGTCAATTCAAATCCTTTAAGAGCTGATTCCCCCGAGGGGACAAGGATGCTTTCAAAATCACAACTCTGAAACCGTCCCTTAGGAGCGCCCACGCTGTTCCTCCCCATCTCAGCTCTGAAATACATTCTGGCTCCAAGGGGACTTGCTAAGATCTGACCAGCAGTTGTAGGAACTCATCTTGTTTCTCCTCAGATCCGAAGCACAGTCTTATGATGGTAACTCCTACAGTGACCCCAAAATACTGGTAGGTGCCCTATCACTAAATCAGGGACTGCTTTAAATGATGCCTATACACATACTGAAGTTTGGAAAGTTCTCTAGTTGGTCTGTGAAGTTGCATAATGAGTACTAGGAATGGCTGCCTGTGATTCCTCGTGTTTCAGGTGTGTTTCATGATGTCATCCCATCTTAGACTCAAAGGGACTTCTGGTTTCTGACTGCCAGATGCTGCTTCTTCTTGGGAGGAGATACATTCTTTGACATTGGCCTTTTGACCCTATGTACAAACTAGCTTATCCTAGCCTTACAGTGAGAAATAAGCCTACAAAGAAAAGAAAAGGTAAGGTTCAAGGGGTAACAAAACATTGGTCAATTCTCAAAACTAGAACAGCCATTTACCGAACAATGGTTAGGAACCACTAAAAAACAAAGTGACATCTATTAATCGGGTATGACTTGTTACACATAAGAGAGCATAAATATACAGTAAATAAGAGGTTTATGCGTAGCCGCAGTGGAATATGTACATATCAGAGCTGCTAGGACACTTAGCAGGAATTCCTGTAGCATATCTCCAGCTAAGAACAGTTCCATCCCGCAACAGTTTGAAGGGAACAGATGCCAAGAACATGTGGTAACATTAAGCAGATATCCACATACATGCATCCTTGACAGTGCACAAGGTGAGAAATAGAGGGCACAAGTGAAATAGCGCTTTGCCTGTTGAGCATCTTCCTTCCCATAAATATGCACAAGTCCTTTCTCCAATGGTGGTCTGCAGTCTCAGATCTGGTGCTGGTGCACACTGAACCCTGTCCCATGCTGTACACTTACTCCTGCTTCTTCTGACAGGCACCCACCTTCAGTCTCCAGCTGCCATTCAAAGCATAAATAACAGAGGCCATCATGGCTCCTCCTTTCACAATGTCACTGGAAATGGGTATCAGTCAGAGCAGCACCAACACCGCGCACCAGTGTCCGGGAGTGGAGAGTAGCTTTGTGCACTTTTGCAAAAAAGAAAAAAAAAATATATATCCACCCAACGTGTCTTATTTTACTGATTTGCCCTGTCTGTAGCGAGGAAGACGCTGTGCTGCTCCTGGGTTCTTTCTGTCAGCTTCCTTTTCTTCTTCGTGTTCTTCTTTTCCTTCACTTTTGGCCCTCTCTTCCCTCCGGGACAGTGCCTCATGGCCATCTTACATCTCCTGGATTTGGCGATGGTTGGACAGGGTATTGTATCTTTTGCTGGCTTTTTAACAATTTGCTGTGTTCTGGTTTCCAGACCCCACTTAAATCCACATGTGCGATTATTTCTGCTACACGTTCCCCATTCACTCCAATGACCAACTTCACATCCTTCCACACATTCCATGGTTTAATCTAATGGTGCAAAACCATCTGGGCATTCATCAAAGCAACGGCCTCTATGCAAATAAAAGCCTACTTTGCACTTGGTACAAAAGTCTTTGCTAAAGCAAGAATCACAGTTTTCTATTCTGCATCAGGCACTTCTGTTCATATCTGGGGCTCGGTGTTCATAGTAGCCTGATGGGCAGGATTGCAGGCACTCTCCATACTGGTGCATGCCTTCTCTTCGAAGAAAGAAAAACAACTTCTGTTGACATCGGCTGCACCCATTGTCCTTTGAACAAGACAAGCAACCCTTGGAAGTGGGATTTGATACATAACTAGCTCGCTTGCTGCGCCTCCACCGGCTGCCTTGGCAGTCCTATGGAAGAAATTGAAACAGTCATCAAACAGCTTCCAGAAAATAAAAGCTCGGGACCAGATGGCTACACAGGAGAGTTTTACCAAATATTCAAGGAAGAATTAAAACCTATCCTCCTCAGACTATTCAAAAACATTCAAGAAGAAGGAACACTACCAAACACTTTCTATGAAGCCAGCATCACCCTAATACCAAAATCAAATAAAGACAACACAATGAAAGAGAATTATAGGCCAATACCTCTCATGAACATAGATGCCAAAATCCTCAACAAAATTTAGCAAATCGGATCCGGCAGTACATCAGAAAGATCATACACCATGACCAAGCAGGATTCATCCCAGGAATGCAGGGATGGTACAATATCCACAAATCAATAAATGTGATACATCACATAAACAAATTGAGAGATAAAAATCACATAGTCATATCAATTGATGCAGAAAAAGCATTTGACAAAATCCAACACACTTTCTTGATAAAAACTCTCAGCAAAGTGGGAATAGAAGGATCATACCTCAACATCATAAAAGCCATATATGATAAACCCACATCTAACATCATACTCAATGGGCAAAAACTAAAACCATTTCCCCTAAGAACAGGAACAAGACAGGGATGCCCATTCTCACCTCTCCTGTTCGACATAGTACTGGAAGTATTAGCCATTCCAATTAGACAAGAAGAAGAAATAAAAGGCATCCAAATTGGAAAAGAAGAAATAAAGCTGTGCTTATTTGTAGATGACATGATACTGTACAAAAATATCCAAAGGACCTCATCCAAAAACTAATAGACGTAATACATGAATTCGGCAAGTTAGCAGGATGCAAAATTAATGCCCAGAAATCTATGGCATGTCTAGTCACCAATAGTGAAATTACAGAAAGAGAGAATAAAAAAGCAATCCCAATTACCATCACACCAAAAAAATTTAAAATACCTAGAAATAAACCTAACTAAGGAGGTAAAAGATCTATTTGCAGAAAACTACAAGATACTGAAAAAAGAGATAGAGGAAGACGTAAACAGATGGAAGAGCATACCATGCTCATGAATTGGAAGAATCAACATCATTAAAATGTCCATACTACCCAAAGCAATCTATAGATTCAATGCACTACCCTTTAAAATAACAACAACAGCTGAGACTGGTTTGGCTCAGTGGATAGAGCATCGGCCTGCGGACTGAAAGTTCCCAGGTTCAATTCCAGTCGGGTGCATGTACCTTGCTTGCGGGCACATCTCCAGTGCGGGGCGAGCAGGAGGTGGCTGATCGATGTTTCTCTCTCATCGTTGTTTCTGACTTTCTATCCCTCTCCCTTCCTCTCTGTAAAAAATCAATAAAATATATTAAAAACAACAACAACAACATATTTCACAGACCTAGAAAGAACTCTCCAAAGATTCATATGGAACAACAACAAAAAAAGACCCCAGATATCAACCCACACCACTATGCTCAATTAATATTTGACAAAGGAGGCATGAACATACAATGGAGTCAAGATTGCCTCTTCAATAAATGGTGTTGGGAAAATTGGACAGATACATGCAAAAAAAAATGAAACTGGACCACCAACTTGTACCATATAAAAAAATAAACTCAAAATGGATACAGGACTTAAACATATGATGGGAAACGATAAAAATACTATCGGAATCCACAGGCAGCACAATCTCAGACATATGCTGAAGGAACTTCTTCACTGAGACTGTTCCAAGGGCAAGGGAAGCTTGAGAAAATAAACAAATGGGACTACATCAAAATAAAAAGCTTTTACACAGCAAAAGAAGCCATCAACAAAACAACAAAAAGCCCTCTGTATGGGAGGACATATTTGCAAATGTTATCACTGATAAAGGTTTAATCTCCAACATCTACAGCCAACTTATACAACTTAATAAAAGAAAGATAAATGATCCAATCAAAAAAATGGGCAACAGTCCTAAATAGAATCTTTTCAAAAGAAGACAGAGGGAAGGCCAAGAGACACATGTAAACATGCTCAAAGTCGCTTAAAGTCGCTAATTATCCGAGAGATGCAAATCAAAATGACAATGCGATACCATCTCACACCTGTCAGAATGACAACCATCAACAAATCAACAAAGGACAAGTGTTGGTGAGGATGCGAAGAAAAAGGAACCCTCGTTCACTGCTGGTGGAAATGCAACCTGGTGCAGTTACTGTGGAGAACAGTATGGAGTTTCCTCAAAAAACTAAAAATGGAACTTCCATTTGACCCAGTAATCCCACTCCTAGGAATATATACTAAGAAACTAGAAACACCAATCAGAAAGGATTTATGCCCCCCTTTGTTCATAGCAGCACAATTTACAATAGCTACAATATGGAAACAGCCTAGGTACCTGTCAGCAGATGAGTGGATCAGAAAACTGTGGTACATCTATACAATGGAATTCTATGCTGCAACGAAAGAGAAGGTATTCTTACTATTTGCAGCAACCTGGATGTAACTGGAGAGCCTTATGCTAAGTTAAATAAGCCAGTCAATGAAGGAGAAACACCACATGATCTCACTCATTTGTGGATAATAAAGAACATTATAAACTGATGAACAAAAAGATAAATACAGAGGCAGTAAAGCATCAAACAGACTGTCAAATTACAGCAAGAATGTTTGGGAGAGGTGGGGTAAATAAGATATCAACCAAAGGACTTGTATGCATGCATATAAACATCACCAATGAACACAAGACACTGGAGGGTTAGGGTATGCCTGGGAGAGGGGCGCAATGGAAGGTATTTATACATGTAATAAATTAATAAAAAAATTGAAAAATAAAATATAATAAAATGAGAGCATCCAAAAAAAATATTGCTGATTAACTTGCTCACTGAGGCCAAAATGTGTAGGAACATATTCTGAAGTGAGTTAAGCAATAGGATTGGCTCAAGGGTCTATGTCTTAGCCTAAATAACTCATATCTGTTACTTGGCTTTTAGTAATTTGCTTATAATTTGCTGATTGTATGTATTAACTATAGATTAACAGTATAACAGTTAATCTGCATCAATCAGTGCCATTTCATAAATTAATCTGTCAAATGTAAATAATGGTGGTTTCATTATAATGACAATACTATGATCAGAAATTTTTATTGTGATCAAACCTATCTAATAAAGAGAGAATATGCAAATTGACCCTCATGCCATCACAAAAGATGGTGGTGCCCATAGCCACAAGATGGTGGAACACATCCTCTCAGCTCTGCTGGAGTCCCCCAGTTCTTTCAGCCCCACCACTGAGAGTGGACAGTGGGACATGGGGGCTCTGTCCCCATGGCAATGGCCAAGCCCCCAACCCTGGCAGACAGACAGTGAAGGGTGGGGTGTGGCAGCTTTGTTCACACAGTGGTGGTGGTGAAGCCTCCAGCCTCCCCAGACAGAAAGTAGACAGTGGGGCATGGGAGCTTTGTCACTGCAGTGGCAGCAAAGCTCCCAGGCCCTCAGACAGAAAGCAGACAGTGAGGAATGGGGGCTTCATCACCACAGGGGTAGCAAAGCTGCCAGGCCCAGCAGAGAGCAGAACCATGGGGAGTGGGCCTACATCCTCTGATGGCTCCTGGACTGGAGAGAGTGCAGGTCAGGCTGAGGGATCCCCTGTCCCCATACACAAATTTCATGCACTGGGCCTCTAGTGTGTGATAAGCTCTATTGGGGTTTTGTTATGGGTGATTTTCATGTTACTTCAAATTGTGAAACCCTCTGGCCAATCTGGAATACGTACAACATCAGCAAATTAACCTGTCCCTAGTGTAAATGCGTTACTATACCAACATTCTTTCTTTCCAGTATTGTAACCATAAGATTTTTTTAAACCACAAATTACTTTTCTTTGCTCACCAGACACCATGAACAATTTTCATCTGATCTCTGAGTACTGGAAGTACCCCTATTTACATAGACATTTAAAGAAATAAAATAAAAATTAGCAGCTTATGGCATCATAATTTTTGTTCTCTAGAAATTTAAGACTTCAATTAATTGAAAAACAACAAATATAGCTACAGTTGAGATTTGCTTAAAATAAATAAGCAAACACAAATAGTCCAGGTTATTTTCTAGCTGCAGCAATTTGTAGTTCAAAGTGCATAGCTGTAATCACTTGCCTTGTACAATGATGTATCTGAGTCAGCATTATGACATGGAACACTAGTACTTTTTCAATCATCAAGATGAATTAATATCTCATACATTACATATCAATATAAAAATACAAATAAGATATCCTGAGTGCTTTTAGAAAAGAAAGCTGAAATCAAACTCTTTAGTATCTACTTGATTTTATGAACACTCCAGATACTTGGGGTTGTAATTTAGCATAATACCTGGCTAGTTGTTAACACAATAAATGGCTTTAGATAGATGGATGTAATCTGACATTCCCTTAATAGGAAGGTGATATATTTTGGATGATCACTGAAAGATATGTAATGCTTATGCTAGCCAAGGATTAGTGTGTAAGAAAAAGACAACCAAATAACTCCAAGCGCATGAAATTAGTGTAATTTATGTAATAGTGCCCTGAACTGAACCATTTTCAGTACATAATACACACTGGGATGACAGTAGGAACTGGCTTCTAATTTATAAGACTGGAACCTCTTTTTTAAAAATGCAGGTTTATATAATGAATGCCAACTGAATTCATTTCTGCTTACGAAGATCTGAATCTTTCTACCGCAGTAGTTCAGCATTATATTATTCCCATTAAGTAAGACAAGAATAGGGGAGGTATTAGAAAGAAGAGAAATTCCTTTCTTGCATCTACCATATTATGGCCAATGAAGTGATGAAAAAAGGTAAAGAAAGTTTAGGACTGTTGGACTCCCGGATTCTCAGGACAGAACATGTACACGAAAACTTGTGCTTCAGCAGGTAGAGATATGAGCAAGAGCATATCTTGTACTATGAGGAACAAGATAAAATCCCATAGACTCGGGTGTTTATAAAAATTATTCCTCTTTATTTTATTTAATTTCCTCACACTTTACCATTGGATAAAATCTATCAGCAAGTCAAAGTGGAAAAGTGTCAAGAGGGACTTGTAGAAATGCTGTTCAGAACCCAATAGTGCATCTTGGAGAGTGGGTATGCTGAATCTCTGTAGGAAAGGTACACAACCCACACCTCTGAAGGGAAAACAAATCCTAGTGGCTGTAGTGGACCAATCTGGAATAAGTAAAGTATCAACAAATGAACATGTACCTATACATCAGAGTAAATCTTTCCTAGGTGCTAGAAAATGGTAGGGTGGTAGAAAAGGGCCTGAGAGGCAGACAAAAGAGGGTTCTGGGGCCTCCCAAAAATAAGCAAGAGAAAGAATCTTTTTAGGATGTGAAGAAATGAGAAGAGCTCAGACTTATTTGCTAATGAATGAGAGACCTGGAATTTGCAATCTGGATCAGTGACTTCTTAGCTGGATGGCTCTGGTAAGTTTAGTTCACTTCCCTATTCCTCTGGCATTTTGCTTTTAAAGCAGGTTACTCAAACTTACCTCATGGAGTACCTATGTGAAATATACTAAAAGCAAGCTTAAAGACTTTTGCAAATATAGAAAAATTATATAAATGTGAAAGAATAGCAAGGGCTCTTGGAACATACAAGATATATTAGATTCATGTCATTTGCTTTTGACATGAATTTTATGTCTTTTATACTAGTATTCATAACCCAATGACACTAAGCTTGTATTATGTACCTAAAGATTTTGAAAACTTTCTGAGGATTTTTTTTCCCATATTAGAAGCAAATTAAAGATTTGTAACACAAGGGAGTGTTTGTGACAGAATGAGGCCAGGAAGAGAAGCAATGAGACATTATTGATTCTTTTTCTAACTATTTCTTGTCTCTTGAGAATTAAAAAAAAATGATGTTAAAATTCAGAAATATATCTTTTGTTTTATATTCTGACCCATATAAAGGTATCAGCTTGTAGGGTATATGTTTATAAATAAGAATACCATAGGTATCAACCATAATTCTCATATAGGTTACTTACCTAATGTGAAATAGATTTAATTTAAAAACTATAGTATTTCCCTAGAAAACCATATCACTTTCTAAACTTGAACAAAGTAAAAGTCCAATGAAAATCATTATGAAGTATTTGAATATTTATATTAAGGCCAAGCGACAAATTTGGCTGTGTTTAGCAATCTCTAAAAAGCTGAAACATACAAAAACTTATGACTGATACCTTTATTTTCACTTTTAAATAAGACTTGTAAGAATAGCTATTGGCAAACTCATTAATTCAGAGGTGGAGTAATAAAAAGGGGCACTTTCTTCTTAGCTCTCCTATTTTAGTCCTTCAAAGAGTCTTTCCTGATTTTTCTAAAGTGCCCCTATTACACACAGAATGAGTTGTTTTGCCAAATTTTACCTCATGCAAGGTTTCTGCTGAGAGAAGCTTAAGTTAATTACTATAAGCCTATCAGAATAGGCTCATCTATAATAATAAAAGTGCAATATACATAATTAGACCAGAAGACCTTTTGGACAAAGCTGGAGGGCAAGGGCTGAGGCACAGGCAGCTATGGCAACTGCAGGGGCCAAGCCACTTGCAAAAATTTTGTGCATTGGGCCTCTAGCCATATATAATAAAGAGTTAATATACTAATTAGACCAGAGGGTGGAACAACCTTCTGGGACAGCCTTCTGGGATGACTTTCTGGAATGACCACTGGGCAGGGAGCAGGGCTGTGAGGAGCTGGAGCTGCTTCAAGGGCTAAGCTCCTTGCATGGCTTTTGTGCATCTGACCTCTAGTTTCAATATAAATCTGAGAAAAAGGAAAAGGATCTATTCTGACTCATTCTTAACACTTCAACTTGAACTTTAAAATTGCTCAGAAACAGCCTTCTTGTCTGGAGGGGAAAATGGCTGGAAAAAAAGCAAGCAGACTATTTATTAATAAATATGTTTATTAATGCCATGTATAAAGGGGAGAGAAGAAAGAAGAGGCATCCCAGGTTTAATTTCTAAAATAAAAGGAAAATATTGTATGTATGTTTATGTGTGTGTGTTCAGGAAAAGACACATGCATCCAAACACATTAAACTTATTCAACTGAAAAAGTACTGTTTTAGAAATATCCTAAAATTATTAAAAATAAATGTAGGCTGATTTACATTATAGTATGGTCAAAAAATTAATAATTATACTTAGAAAAGTAAATGCCAAATTGACAGTGTATAGATTTAAGTAGGAAAGTACAAACAAATATTAGTAAGTATTGGTGAAATAAGGTGACTTAATGAGATCCATCTAGTCATTTACAGATAGGCAAACATTATCCAAAGTTTAGATTTCTCAAAAAGGACTCAAATACAGGTGAGTCTCCAGATTTGCCATTCTCTGTGTTGGATTAATTCTTGCTCTTTTTCTTGTAATGACAACACAGCCTGGTGGCAAATAGTACTTCTTGCAAAGATGAGGGGAGTGGGTGACATGTCTAGGATGACTTCATAAAGTGAGCCAAGAAAATTGGATGATTGTACGAACAGCAAATACTTTCTTAGGCATTCCAAAACTGGAGAGTCCCTGGAGCATTATTTCTCTTTGAAGATGCAAGTGATAACAACTTTACTTTGTTTTAAATTTCACCAAGTGGTTTCTCAAATACAGTGGTACCTTGAGATACGAGTGCCCTAACATACGAGATTTTTGAGATACGAGCCATCAAGCGAGCGATTTTTGCTTTGAAATATGAGCAACATTTGAGATAGGAGTAATTGCGAGGATCGGCCGGCTGCACACGACCCACCAGTTTACCACGACTCGAGTGTCTCATAGTTTCCCACGCCTCAAGGTTACCAAACGAATTAAGCTCGTATCTCGAGGTACCACTGTACCAGAAGTTAAGAACATTCATTGGTGATTCATGTTTTATCATGTCTCCTTTAATCAGATTAATGTGTAGTTAAAGATTAGCTAGAGAGAATAAAATATTTGATGGAGGTATAGGGGTGAAGATCAGGCTACTGAAGAAAGATAAGATTTAGTTGAGAGGATAAAATTATGAGTTTGACTTCTACTCTTAAATAAATCTCTTCCCATTCATCCATTTCTCCTCCTCTATATTGGTATCATCACGTCTGATTTTCCCTGAAATAGTTATATCCTATATTTGTAAAAAATTTTCCTGTTTACATTCTAAAAGAAACAATATATAAGGCTAAATAAAACCAGAATTATTTTAAATGAATTTTTTGATGACTGAGAGGATATACATTTAAGAATTTTTCTGGTACCATTAGGTAAATAAAATTACTTTCTAATCAACAAAATTTCTAAATGTGTTCTTAGACACTATTATCAATTTTCTATGCCCAAGTTTATGATATTTATTAATTATTGTTAAGGTTATACGAGTAGTTAAGGACAGACTGTGTTTCTACTCACAAGCCTACCTCTTAACGCTCACTAAAGTACAAACAGGCTAAACTGTCTCATCCCACATTTGTTTTCTGCTCACTCCTATGCTCAGGCTTGCTCCTATGCAACTCTCAACAAAAGAGTTCTTCCCTGACCCTCAGAAGGGAGGGGCCTGTTTGTGGCCAGAAAGCAACAGAACACTAATTGCTGCCCTCAGGATGACAGTGCCCACCTCACCTCCTATTGCTGCCAATATACACCAGCAAAATAGGATGACATCTCCCTTGGAGGGATTCTGACAGGCTGCAATTATTCTTGGGAGGTAAAAAGAGGTTAGTCACCCTGATCCGAACTCTTACAGCTGACTAGTTGGATGACTTTGGAGAAATTGTCTTGGATTAAACCAAACTGTCCATAAATAATCTGGTTAAACTAAACAAAAATATTGGGATAGGAATCTAGAAATCCAGTTTTTCATTTTTTATACCAAAATAATGAGATTCACTTATTATTTAATAGACATTATTGAATAACTACTGTACTGAATTTAGGAGACTTAATGGAAATAAAAGATGCATCTGTGGTGTCCGTTTATTCTTAACACAAATATTGATAAGTTTTGTATACTACTTCCAGTGCCAGGCAGGATACTAACGATTCAGAGATAGATAAAACCCATCTTATCCTTATTCTACAAAACTCTTAGTCTGGTAACAATACATGATAAAGAAAACAAATATTCACAATTCTCTGTTTTGAGCACAGTAATACACATAATATACTCATAGAAGACACAAGGCAGAACTCCACTCTGTCTGCAGTGAGGCAGTGAGGCCCATGGTTGTCAAATACTGACAGATACTGGATCTGAGTCTTAAAGGAAGAGTAGGCTGTTTTCACAAACATTTATAAAGTATCTTCTCAATATTTGTTTTTATTGCTGATTAGAACTCCATTGTATAAATATCCGATAGTTCATTTATCCATTCTATTGATGAAGGACATTTGGGTTATTTCCAGTTAGGGTTGCTTGGATTTGTTTTTATTGCTGATTAGTATTTCATCATGTAAATATAATATGATTATATTAAATTCATAAACATTTCCAAATTTTGTCCAAATGATTGCAATTTATTCATTTCTACTAGCAATTGATGAAAGCTCTAGTTATTCTATGTTCTCTCCAACAGTTGGTAAATTTTTAGCCATTCTAGTTAGTGTGAAATGCTATTCTTAGTGTTTTAATTGCGTTTACCTGATAGTGAATGATGGTGGACATCTTTCATGAGCTTATTAACTATTCTCTTACCTTCTATTGGAAAGTCTTTCAAGTCTTTTGAATTTTGATTGATTTTTCTCCTTATTACATATATGTATGTTTGTTCATAAAACCAATATTTTCTCCCTGTCTGTGTCTTTTCATGTTCTTAGAGCAGTTTAAATATTTTAATAAGGTCCAATTCATCATCATTTTGTTTAGTTTGTGTGTGTTTATATGTTTGTTCTTTCTAAGCAAATTTCACTTTCTTTGAAGTTGCAAAATTATTCTCTCTATATTTTTTTCTCTGAAAGAGTTATGGTGTTAATTTTATGATTAGAGCTCAAAATAATGTTTGTGAGTGATGTAACATTGAAAATGGCATTTACAAATTAATATAAATTTTACTTCAAGCTGTTTTTGCTGCTATTATATAGAAATAAAGTTGAATTTTGTATGGTGACATTGTATTCTGGAACCACGTACTCTTTATCAGGTCAAGAAAAATATATCTAGTCTTAGTTTACTGATTTTGAATCATAAATGAGTATTGATGTTGTCAAATCCTCTTTTGCTATATGGAAATAATTAATATGATTCCCCATACTGCCTCTTTTTGTCTTTCCTCTTAGGAAAGATTTCAATATATGGGATTCCATATAGTGAACACGGGAGCTACCTAGAAAGAAAACATTTTGTTCAGTGGCTGAAATCCCAGAAAATTATACCTACTGTTAATGTTGGCACCTTGAAACCTAGGAAACCAATGGAGAAATATTTTAAGGAATGGAAATTGAAAACTGGATATTGATGTTACCTCAAAAGACTGATAAGCAGTTAAGTCCCTTAGTGTAGCTTATTAGTAGTTAAATCTTCAGTGATATGAACTAGACTTTATGTGAAAAACCTCATGAAGGTCACTCGTAGCTTATTTTCTTATTTACATTTGAATAACATGTTCATGGTGCTGAGTACTTCTTAGCATCATCAATAACTGAAACTGTCTTCCTAGTATCCTCCATTCTTGACCCACTCAATGAAGGTAGTTACATTATGCATCCAACCTTAACAGAGGAAATAAAGGCAGGTCCAGGGACCAAAAGTATTCATTATAATAAGCAATTAGGTTGAAAACATTATATAGAAAAATTATGTATCTTTAAAACTATTCAATATGTGGTATATTTTAATGAGATAAAACTTTTATATGATATATACTTAAACTAAAAAATTAATCTTAAATATTGCTAAAAAAAAGAAGAAGAAACCAATAGTTCTTTTTTAGGATAATTCTGAAAAGCAAAACAAAACAAAACAAAACAAAAAACAAACAAAAAACTGGTCTCAGGAGGTAGGAGTTTCCCTACTGGTCAGAATAGAAAAAAGCACCAGAGCCCAGTGGTCCAGAAGTGACTGATTGAGGCCTGTAGGCATTAAGCAGAGCACAGCAGAAGCAGGCTTTGTGGGGTGTGTGAAGGTTCCCAAGTCCAGGCAAGTTGGTTTGCTTTCTTTGCTCTCTGACAGGGCTGAGACTACCACTACTGGAAAATGTACATACTTGAATCATCACTACTTTCTTACCATCTAGCATACAAACTCTCCCCCTACCACAAATTTTTAAAGGCAAGAACTGCCTTAGTCATATTTTTAAAATTTATTTTTATTGATTTCAAAGAGGAAGGGAGAGTGGGAGATAGAAACATCAATGATGAGAGAATCATTGATCAGCTGCCTTCTGCACGCCCCGCACTGGGGATCAAACCAGAACCCAGGTATGGGATAGGGAATCAGTGACCTCCCCATTCATAGGTCAATGCTCAACCACTGAGCCACACCAGCTAGGCTGTATCTGTCATATTTATTCCTTAGTACCTAGCAAAGGACCTGGTGCATAATATCTACTCAGAACATCTGGTTGGCTGATTGATGCTTATGGGTATTATAAATTTTATCCAGGAGGCTTTATATATCCTATTTTCTCTTTATTATTTTTGTGTATTCTTTCCAGACTTTGGATCTTGTCACAAGAAGATAATATTTTCAACAAACAATATAAACCTTCACTTAACACACAAACTAGGAAATACCATGGCAGGAACTCATGTTTCTTTCCAGGCCCAGGTTTTCCATCTTTCCTCCATTTCCAAGATACCAGAAATACTTTCCTATACCCTAACATTCAGAAAACTGATCAAGTCTGTTTAGATGCTTTTATTCCAAGCTTGCTGGGTAAGAAAAGACTGCATTTTACTCTGAGGAAGGATTTGGGTTTTCCAAATAAATGACCAGCTTATCTCACCGTCAAAATGTGGACTTTATTGGCATGCTCACATAGTCTTAATTCAAGTTTATGGGCCAGAAATAGAACTTTTGCCTTTCAGCTTCAAAAAGGTCTGCAGAACACAGCTGACTTGCACAATATGGACCATTATTAGAGCAACTAAAGTTATTAACAGTGTATTTAAATAATGCAGTGTAAAGAATAGGAGGTTTGAAAGCCTGTCTGTGATTGGAAAATTGACTTTCATAAATGTAAGACCACCCCAAATAACATTTTTGTTTAAATTTGGAAAGAATTTTATTGACCTTTTGGCTTCATTGGATTTTCCTTAAGTTTTTCTAGTAATCAGAAACAAATTTCACAATTTATGTCACACTTGGCTCATGTTTCAGAGAGTGATGGAAAGCTTGTTATTTCAGTACCCCCCGCCCAGAGCAACATGGAGAATTCAGCACTGAGGAAGCTTGCCAACAGCTAACCCTGCCAAACCAAACAGGAATCAGTTTGGACAATAGGAAGACTATGTGGTGGAAAATGAAAGAAAATTAGGGTAGGAAAGCCACATCAAATATATTTAGAAGCAGTGTCTTTCTCCAAGTTACAAAGCCATCTCTCTAAGTAGTTAGATATTTCTGTTTCACTGAAAGCTCATCCACAAAAGGTCAATGGGTAGAGTTGAAACAATGATTTTTCTCTTACAACTACCTGTGTGTCATGTTATCTGGCCACAAATGTTTTTGCCACCACTGTGTCCTTTCATTCACACATTCATAAGGCCTTCCAGTGTCCCCTGAGCTGCCAAGAGAAGAACCAGAGGACTCAGTAGCACCTTCCAAGTGCTCTCTGTGCAAAGCTCCATGATAGACACACTGCTCACCATCCTCCCTATCTCTCTCTTGATCCAAAGAGGAAGAGAAAAAGACACAAAAACAAAACAAAATCAAACAAAACCCATGAATTTTCCAGCTATCACAGCTACAATGAGTACCCCAGAAGGTAAGCTCTTGGGATGTTTGCTGCTTAGTGTCCCAGGTTGACCTCTGGAAAGTCAGTTTTAAGTTGAAGACAGAGTGGCTTGCAGCCCATTGCCAGCTAATAATCAGGTTTATCAGATCTTGGTGAAAACCATGAGCTCAGTACAGGCTCAGCAGCTGGCCTAAGGCTCAGAGAATTGACTCTGAGTGCAGTGCTGTGTCCCTGATTCGTCCTGATTTGTCACTTGCTGTTTCTTCTTTTTTAAAAGCCAAATTACAAGAGTAATTTTTCTTTTTAACAATAAAACACTCCAAGTATAAAAATTATATGACATTCATGTACCCTTCACCAATATATTTAGGTATTAATATTATTGGAAACAAGATTTTTTTTTTAAGAAATAGAATTTTGAAGATGTAGTAGAGCCTCACTTTCACCATACCCTTCCAAAAGGCACCTCATTACGTTGGGTAAATCATTTTCATGTTGTTGTTTTTAGGATTTTTACCACATGTTTTTATTCATACAATAAAATAGAAATTATCTTATGTGTTTTAAAACGTATAAATTATACACTGAATTATGGTCTCTGAATGCATAATAATCTGGCCACTCAGTATATGTATATTAGAGGCCTGGTGCATGAATTTGTGCATGGGTATTGACCTTTGCCCCAACTCCTCATCCCACCACCACCAGAAAACTCCTGAGGTACTTCCAAAAGCCTCTATGGCTAGTGCAATTTGCCAGTACTACTTCACCTTGCAAGGTTTTGAAGTGAACCTTCCTTGAATTGGCATTAAACCAAAGAGCCAATAAAAAAATCAGTCAAAATAACAGCATTACACACAATTTCCTTTTGAGGACTAAAAGAGCCTTCCAGGTTTCCTAGCAATGAAGAACAAAATCTACTGCCCACAGTGGGGGAAAAAAAAGTTATTTGAAACATGGGAAATATTGAAGTTTAACCCTTGTTCTCTATTGTGATGCAGCAACAGAAATAATTGTAATGGTGAAAATCTTCTACTTTCCCCACCTTAAAACTTTCACTGTCCCTAGCTGCACATGGCAATCATTCACCAAAAGACAAGGGTAGTGAAATTCACATTTTATTGAACAATCAAAAGTGCTATTAACATTTACTTTCTTTGATCCAAGTTTACTTGAGAAAGGAAAGGAATGAGAGGAGAGTGATAATGGGAGCATTTCTACCTTTCATGCCATAGAAAATACACAGAGGAAGATATGCAAATTCGGGGATACTCTTATCCTTTGCAGTTTTTTATAAGCATCATTTCCCCATTTTATGGATCAGAAAAATGTATTCAGAAGTGCTTCTAAACTGTCATCCTTAAACTTCTAATAGAAATTCTGGAGGTGTCACCAGACAGAAGCTGGGTCTTTTTTTATCTTTGAATCACTAACTTGTGAATCCATGCCAAGAAAATCATAGACCCTCCTTAAATGTTCCTAAATGATCATAAGAAATCTGCATCTCCAGAACTTACTTTCCTTTATAACAAACTAAGGAAAAAGTCACAATTTGCAATGATATAAGATGTTTATGGGAGTAATATCTACAAGGAGGGAATTTCAATTGTAAGAACTTCAATAAATAAAATATCCAATGGTTTCTTTCAAATTCTTGTGAGAAACAACTCCATCCTTATCATATTGTGCTTGGTTTTATTTCATGCATCTTAACCTAAACTAAGTTTATTTTTCCCCTAATTAATTTATTTGAAAAGCAGCAATTAAGGAAACCATTGCATTAAAACTGTGCACATGTTCCAGCCTTAACTATGCACATGTTCCATAAACTCCCTCCACAATGATTCTACCCCTAACACTGGAACAAGCGAGGTCCTTCCCACTAAGGAGTCCAGAGGCTTCCACAGAAGAACATCTATTAGAAGTTTAAGGATGACAGTTTAAGAGCAAAGAGATTTGTCACAAAGATGTGTTTATATTTTAGGCAAAGTTGTTATTGATGCTCTTAAACTTACATGTTATGTTAAAAAATTAACAAAGGTTTCTGAAGATGGCTTTATTCATTCTTTGAATAAGACTTAAAAGAATACCAATTATGTTCATATTTAAAAAAGGGTGCAGAGGGAAAGTTATTGACGGAAATTATGAAAAAACTAAAGTTTTTTCTCCCACATCATATGATATTACTATTTCTACACCTGAGGACTTTGATCCAAATAGGAGTGGTATATGCATAAGCAAATAATTATAGTATTAGTGGGACAGGTGAGTAAATGAGACATTAGGTATTCAAAGGGACTAAAATAATTTGAACCTAAACATATACTGATGAGATTTTCTTTCAGAGACAGTTGAGGATAGAATTTGACTAAGAATTTGGTAATCTGTCCTGCCCCCGTTAGTCTCTATCATCTGATTGAATGTTCTTAGGGCTACTTCATATTTATAAAACCAGCTTTTTATTTTTCTTACTGTGTGTTCTAGAGAGGACTAAATTCAAAGGGGGACCTATGTGTGAGTTATAGGGTACAAAATCTTTGGGAGTAGAAGTCAAGAAACAGTGAGAGCATTGGCTTAGCAGAAAAGGACATTAATGTCAGGCAAGGTAAAAAAGATTATGAGCCCCTTGATGGCCACATCAGTAGTGTCTTAGAGGCTGGGTGGCAAAGATGATATGACTAAGACAGGTTGTTGAAAAAAAGTTGTAAAATAAAGTATTATTCAGACATTCATTTATTATTTTTTCAGTAAGATATATCATAGTTCAAATCTATCAATCAATAGCCATTAACATTCATCTGACTTCTACTGAACTAGATTTTGAGCTACTTGAGGACAGGGATCATGTGTATGTTCTCCCATGTCCCACATGGTTCAGGGTTCAGGCTCTGGAAAAGGGACTGCATGCAAATGAAAGAGACAAGACAAGAAATAATACTTTGGAAATATTGGGGGACCAAGCAGGAATCCAACTCAAGAGGAAGGACTCTGCTTGGGTCCAGTCTTGCCATCCTTTTATTCAATTTGGGATATACCTATACTCCTTAGGCAGGCAATTTCCAGGGACAGGAAGACTATCTTATCAGTCAAAGTTTACATGATTTTCTGGTAGGGAAGTTGCTTCAGCTACCATTGTCTGGACTAAACAGTGGGTATACAGCCCTGACCTTTGCCAGAGCTCAAAAGTCACTAGCCTTCACACATCTCTGTTAGTGAAGACAATGGGTGGCTTCCCACAGGATCAAATATATATAATTGAATTTTTACAGAGAGGAAGGGAAAAGGATAGAGAGATAGAAACATCAATGAGAGAGAAACATCGATCAGCTGCTTCCTGCACACCTACTACTGGGCATATGCCTGCAACCAAGTTACGTGCCCTTGACTGGAATCAAACCTGGGACCTTTCAGTCTGCAGGCCAACGCTCTATCCATTAAGCCAAACCAGTTTCAGCAGGATCAAATCTCATTTATCGATATTTCACGGATTCCTCATGTTTTGCCCACCACACCACATAGTAAAATAAAGGTCATATGACTAAATGAGAAAAGGTTGTATGACTAAATGAGAAAAGTCTTGATAATTCTCTTAACTAAGGATGCAGACACATACTATATTCTAGAGGCCCCGTGAATGAAATTCATGTATGGGAGCGTCCTTAGACCTGGCCAGCAATTAGGGCTTTTAGTTTTCCTGCCTCCCTACTTGTTCCTTCCCTCACCACCACCCACCACCACCACAGGGTTCCCCGCCTCCTTGCCTCCCCATCTCCTCCTTCCCTCATAGCCTGCATACTTCCACTGAAGAATTTCCTACCTCCCCACTTTCCTCCTTCTCCTTCCCTTGCCACCCATGTCTACCGCCACCCACCTCTGGTTCTCCATCCCAGTCCAGGGCCTGGCCCTGATTGGGAAGAGGGGCCAACTGCCAATCAGGCCCTACTGGTTGAGGGAGGGACAGAGAGAGGGATCCAGGAGGTTGGCCACCAGCTCCGAGGATGGAGCTGGCCCTTGGCCACTCTGGGTCATGTCTGCTGCCACCCAACCATTCCCTGGGGTAGGCCAGGGACCTGGCCCTGATCAGGCAATCAAGGCCTGCTTGCTGGGGGGAGTGACTGGGAGTTGGCTGGCAGATCTCATCAGTTATTGGAGCCTGTGGGCTAGGGGAAGCTACTGCATTGAGTGTCTGCCTCCTGGTGGTCAGTGCGTATCATAGCAACTGGTTGTTCTGGTCGTTCTGGTCATTTTGTCGTGAAGATCGCTTAGGCATATATATATATATATATAATTTGTGCAAGGGGCTTGGGCCCTGGCCCTTGCTGCCATGGCTTCATCCAGAAGGTAATCCAGAAGGACATCTGGAAGGTTGTCCAGTCTAATTAGCATATTGTGCTTTTATTATATACTAGAGGCCTGTTACATGAAATTATGCATGCAGGGGGGCGGTGTCCCTCAGCCCAGCCTGCACCCTCTCCAATATGGGACTCCTCGATATTGGACTCCCACTGGGATTGGGCCTAAATGGGCAGGTGGACATCCCTCTCACAATCCAGGACTGCTGGCTCCCAACTGCTCACCTGCCTGCCTACCTGACTGCCCCCAATCACTTCTGCCTGTCAGCCTGATCACCCCCTAACACTCTCCTGCCAGCCTGATCAATGCCTAACTACTCCTCTGCCAGCCCAAATGCCCCTTACTGTCCTCCCCTGCTAGCATGGTCACCTCCAACTGCCCTCCCCTGTAGTCCTGGTCTCCCCAACTGCTCTCCCCTGCTGGCTTTATCACCCACAACTTCCCTCCCTTGCTCTCCATCTTGTGTCCATATGGGGTGGCCATTTTTGACCACATGGGGACAGCCATCTTGTGTGTTGGAGTGATGGTCAATTTGCATATCAGGCTTTTATTATATAGGATATATAATCACATATTCCATTATGCCATGTATATCACTGTGGGTTTAGGGATTAAATCATGATATAATCAAATCTAGTAGAATAAGTTATTTTTAAAAGAATGTAAATATAATTTGATGATTTAACCCATATACTTTGGGCTCTTCAACCATAATAGGAATGGTGAAAACTCCAACTATTAGCCTTTGAAAGAAGATGATTGAAATAAAAATAACTTTTTAGTTTTTTCTTTTGAATGCATGCTGTTTCTAAGTACAAGAAATCCTTAATGACAAGAGTCAGCTTAATAAATAATTGCTTATAACAAACTATCAAATTCACAAATTTTATAATGATTAGCTGATAGTCCTTGGACTTTAGTCAACTATTGGATTAATATCTAGAAAAACATCATATTTTAAACCCAGGCCACACATCCTAGAGATAAATCCAATCTAATGGTAAATTTCAGCACAATTTGAAAAAACCCAGTTAGAAGCTATTTAATAGAGCTATACTGCAACAATTTTTAGAAGATGTGTGTGTGTATTCAAATTCATTTTATTTTTATTCCTTTAGTACATTTATATGAAGAGGAAAGGGTGGCAAGATGCTATTGTTCAATGTCAGATTTCAAAAGTAATTCTGAAACAGCATGAAAATTCCTTAAAAAATTAATATAGAATTACTATATGATACAGTAATTGCATTTCTTGGCTTACACTAAAAAAATTGGGAGCAAGGATTTGAATACATACCTTGAAATCCATGTTTCCAGCAGCATTATTCATAACTAGAGGCCTGGTGCATGAAAATTCATGTATTGGAGGGGTGTCCCTCAGCCCAGCCTGACCCCTCTCAGTCTGGGAGCCCTCAGGGGTGGGAGGAAACCTGCTTCTCAGGGGAAAATGACAACCCCATCACACCTCTGCTGCTGCCACAGCCAGCAGTGCAAGCCTCAGCCAGCCCTGGTTACCTGACCTATGGGCGGCCCTGGACAGCTGAGCAGCTGCCATCAGCAACTTGCCTGCACCTTGGCATCAACTGGGAAGCTACCATCTAAGGCTTTCCTGCACCTCAGGCCGGCCATGGGTGCCTGGGCAGCTGCTCTCTGAGGCTTGCATATGCCTTGGGCTGACCTTGGGCAGCTGGGCAGCCACCATCCAAGACCTGCCAGTGCCTCAGGCTGTCCCTGAGTGGCTGGGGGATGAAAGGATAGAGGGACTCTGGAGGCAGATGTGCAGAGCAGCTGGTTCCACCTGGGGGTGGGCCTGGCTGTGCTTCACACCTGCTGCTCCAGTGGGGCTGAGAGGACTAGGTGCCACCATCTTTGAGGACATGGCACTCAATTAGCATATTCCCTCCTTATTGGCTGTGGGCGCTGCCATCTTTGTGAGGTTGTGATGGTCAATTAGCATATTATCTCTTTATTAGATAGGGTAGCCAAATGGTAGAAACAGCCCAAGTGTTTACTGATAGATAAAAGGATAAAAAAATATGCTCTGTACATACAATAAAATATTACTCATCTTTAATAAGGACATTTTGGTACATACTACAACATAAATAAACATATTATTATAAGTGAACTAAGCCAGTTGAGAGAGAATATTGAGGAGATCCAAAATGGCAGGCAACAGGACAGCAGTGAGAAAGAGAATGTGAGTGAGTGAGAGAGTAAAAGGGGAGTGTGTGGACATATGGTGTGTGTGTGTGTGACAGTTATATTCCACAGGACTGTTGGGGACTTGCAGACCAGGTTCTGCTAAGCCAGGCAGCCTGTGCTACCACTGAAATCTCTCCCACGGTAGCTGGCTCAGCTGCAGAGGCTGTGTCATTTTGAAGGGGGAGAGCAGCTGTGCCTGGGAGCCCAGCTTCACCTCTGACATCACCTAGGACCCTACAGCCACACTGGCCAGGGTCCTGCTGCCTCAGCTGTTAACCCACAAACACCAAGACTCAAGAATCCCTAGCTCCAGGCTCCTAAAACGTCTGTTTAGGGGAAGACAATATTGTAGCCAAATAGGAGGACACATCTGGTGCCTTCTCATGGAGCAGATAGAAAAAACTGCTGGGTCAAATAACATCCACACAGAATTGATGAGTCAAACACAGTTGGTGAGGCAATCTGTGAATGAAAAGGTTAGAAGTCACCTAGAGAGAGGTGGGATTGGGGATCTGGGCTTGAAGGAGAAAAATGTGCAGCTGGAACTAGAGTTTCAGAGGGAGGCTGCACTGCTCCAAATCCATGTCCTTCGAGGATATTTGAACAGCAACTGTGCAAGGGGGATTACAGGAATGTTGGCAGTAGGGGACTCTAGATTTAAACCCACAGAGGCTGTCCCCAGAAAGGCAGCCTGAAGTCCTGCACTGGCTACACAGGGCTGGAGGGAGAGAGACGTGCAGTGGCTTGGTTGCACTGTTTTTATAATTTCCTTGCTTTTACTCGCTAAACACAGTGCATAGGATCTTTCAACTAAAAACACTCACCAAGTCTGTGGTGCAGGAGAAGATGGTTTTGTGGAAGCTGGGGAGCAAAATAGAGACAGGCAACCAGGAATCAGCTCTGAGACAGTTTTTTCCCTCCAACCCTAAACAACCATTTTTGTCCTAAAGACCAGGGCCCACCTAACAGCACAACCACACCCAGCCTTGAGCTTGGCAGGGAAACAAAGATTCTAAATAGCCTCAGGGAGCCTACAGGGAATGGGTTGAGGGGCCATTTGGTCTCAGAAACTAATACAGACACACTGCTACTTGAGGTAATATCAGAAATAGATGATTGTGTAAATATGACTGAAAGAAGACAGGAAAACAAAGTGGGCAGATTGATATCTCCTGGCAGAAACCAAGGCTGTGGCATCTGATGATTGCTGGAAACTTCAACACAGTGCTGATTACCTAACAGGAAACTGAGATGTGACAGGCAGAATAGTAGAGAGAGGTCTTAAACCAGACCACATGGAACATTAAAACCAAGTTGAAGTGAACAATCATCACTACTTTACTTTTTTTATATTTTATTTTTTAAGTAAATTAATTTTTTCTCTTTTCTTTGTTTTCTTTTTTATTATTTATTTATTTATTTATTTATTATTATTACTTTAACCTTACATTTTTAAAGTTTTTTTTGATTAGTGTACTACATTCTATTTTTATTTTTAATCATTATTTTACTCTCATTTTTTCCTAAGGGAGGTTTGGGACAACACAAAAGGAAACATTATCTACCAGAAGGAGAAGAAACTGAGCAAGGAATAGAAAACCGGTTTGAAGAAATAATGACAGAAAACTTCCCGGCTATCAAGAAGAAAAATGCACACAAGTCCAAGAAGTTCACAGAATCCCAAACTCGATGAACCCCAAAAGACCAACAGCCAGATACATTATAATTATATTGGCAAATACCAACAATAAAGTAAGAATCTTAAAGGCTTCCAGAGAGAGACAGAAAGTTACCTATAAGGAATGTCCCATTAGACTATTAACTGATTTCTCAACAGAAACACATTGGGCCAGAAGGGAATAGACTGAAATATATGAAGGGATGCAAAGCAAGGGGCTGAATCCAAGGATACCAAATACAGCAAGGTTATAATTCAAAATCAAATGTGAAATCAGGAGCTTTACTGACAAAAAAGGACTAAGGGAGTTTATTACCATGAAACCAGCAATGTGATTAATGCTAAAGGGACTGCAGTAATAGGAAGAAATAGGAAAGTAGGAAGAAACACAGGCATAAAGAATAAAAATGATGATAAATGAGTACTTATCCTATCTAATAAAATAGTAATATGCAAATTGACGGTACTTCTGCTATACTTTTAAGTCATGCCCACCAGTCAGAATGAGTATGCAAATTAACCCAACCAAGATGGCAGTTAATTTGCATATCCTGGTGCAGAGCAAAGACTGAAGACAGCATAGAAGGAAGCCAAATGCTGCAAAATGGAGGGAAGCTGTGAGAAGCAAGCAAGTGGGATGGAGGAAAAGGGAGGGAAGCAGGCAAGGGTGATGAGAAGAGAGGGAAGCTGGCAGGGCAACAAAGACCACAGCAGGAAGCCCTATTGCAGAAATCTTCCTGCAATGGGCCTCTAGTCAATAATAACCTTAATTGTTAATGGATTAAATGCTACAATCCAAAGGCATAAGGTAGCTAAATGGATAAGAAAAGATGACTCATATATATAGTGTCTACAAGAGACTCACCTCAGAACAATGGATTCACACAGACTGATGGTGAAGGGACAGAAAAAAAAAAAGATTTCAAGTTAATGGAAATGAAATAAAAGCTGGGGTTGCAATACTTATATCTGACAAATTAGACCTTAAAGTCAAGGCCATATCAAGAGATAAGGAAGGTCACTTCATAATACTAAAGGGAGAAATTCATCAAGAGGATATAACTCTGGTCAACATATGCATGAAATACATATAATTATAATGTATCTAGGTGTTGGTCTTTTGGAGTTCATTGAGTTTGGGACTCTGTGAACTTCTTGGACTTGTGTGAATTTTTCTTCTTGATAGCAGGGAAGTTTTCTGTCATTATTTCTTCAGACCGGTTTTCTATTCCTTGCTCAGTTTCCTCTCCTTCTGGTAGATGTTGTTTCCTTTTGTGTTGTCCCAAACCTCCCTTAGAAAAAAATACATAAAAAACTTCTGGAAGGTATCAAGGGAGAGAATAATAACAATAGAATCATAGGAGAGAATTTTAATACCTCATTGACACCAGTGGATAAATCCTCTAAACAAAAAATCAGCAAAGAAACATCAATCCTAAATGACTCACTAGATCAGATGGAATTAATTGACATCTTCAAAGCGGTTCATCCCAAAGCCACAAAATATACATTCTTCTCAAGTGTACATGGGACATTTTCAAAGATACACCCCATATTGGAACACAGGCAAAGTCTCTTCAAATTCAAGAAGATAGAAATCATATCAAGCATCTCCTCAGATGACAATGACATAAAATTATAAAGTAACTACAGTAATAATAATGAAAAAAATGAAACACTTGGAGGCTAAATAACATACTATTAAGCAATGATTGAGTTACCAAAGAAATCAAAGAAAAAATAAAAACATCCTGCTAACAAAATGACAAATTGGACAAAACAATCCAATATTTATGGGACACAGTGAAAGCAGTCTTGAGAGGGAAATTCATAGCACTACAGGACTACCTCAAAAAAAAAAAAAAACAAAACAGAAAAAATGGTAGTAAATTATTTAACCCTACAACTCAAAGAATTAGAAAGAGAGCAATAAGAAAATCTCAGAGTAAGCATAAGGAAAGAAATAATAAAGATCAGAGTGGAAATAAATGACATACAGCCCAAAAAATACAAGACACAAAATAAATAAAACCAAGAGCTGGCTCTTTGAAAGGATAAACAAGATTGATCAACTTCTAGCCAAGCTCACATAGAAGCAAAGAGAGAGGACCCAAATAAACAATATCAGAAATGAAAGAGGTGAATTAACAATCTACCTGACAGAAGTACAAAGGATTATGAAAAAATACTATGAATACTTCTATTCCAAAAACTGTACAACCTAGACATAATAGACATATTCTTTAAAAAATTCAAGCTTTGACAACTCAACCAGGAAAAATTAAAAAAAACCTGAACAGGCTAATAACGACTGAAGAAATTGAAGTAGTAATCAAAAAGACACCAGCAAACAAAAGCCTTGGTCTGGATGGCTTTACAGGGAAGTTCTACTAAGCATTCAAAGAAGAACAAAAACCTATCCTCCTCAGACTATTAAAAAATTCAAGAAGAAGGAATACCTCTAAGCTCTTTCTATGTAGCCAGCATTACCCTAATCCAAAAACTAGATAAAAATATAACAAAAAAAGAACTACAGGCCAATATCCCTGATGAACATAGTCCTGAACAAAATTCTAGCAAATCTGACCCAGCATTACAGAAGAAGTTCATACACCATAACTGAGATGAATTTATTCCGAGGATGCAAGAGTGATACAATATTCCTAAATCAATAAATGTGATATATCACATAAACATATTGAGAGACAAAAATCACGTATACATATCAATTGATGAAGAAAAAGCATTTGACAAAATCCAACACCTTTTCTTGATAAAAAAAACCCTCAGCAAAGTTGGAATAGAGGGATCATACCTCAATATAATAAAAGCCTTATATGACCAACCTATAGCCAAAATCATACTCAATGGAAAAAATAAAAACTAACTCCATTTCCCCTAAGAACAGGAACAAAGACAGGGATGGCCACTTTCACCACTCTTGTTCAAAATAGTACTGAAAGTGCTAGCCATATTGATCAGACAAGAAGAAGAAATAAACAGCATCCAAATTGGAAAAGAAGAAGTAAAAGTGTCCTTATTTGCAGGTGACATGATACTGTACATAGAAATCTCTAAAGACTCCATCAAAAAACTACTAGACGTAATAAATGAATTTGGCAATTTAGCAGAATAGAAAATTAACACCAAGAAATCTATGGCTTTTTTATACATCAAAACTAGAGGCCTGGAGCACAGAATTCATGCACAGGTAGAGTCCCTAGGCCTAGCCAGCGTTCAAGGCCGATTGAGGTCTTCCAGCTCCTGGTAAGGGCCCTCCTTCATTCCCCGCCACCCCCTGCTGATCAGCACACATCATAGTGAGTGATCAAACTTCTGGTATCCCAGTCGAACTCCTGAAGGAACACTTTACATATTAGCCTTTCATATATACAGATAATGAACTCACAGAAAGGGAAACTAAGAAAATAATCCATTTACCATTGCACCAAAAAAATTAAGATACCTAGAAATAAACTTAACTAAGGAGGTAAGAAACCTGTATGTGGAAAACTACAGGACATTGAAAAAATATATAAATGAAGATATAAACAAATGGAAGAACATACCATGTTCATTGATTGGTAGAATCAACATCATTAAAATGTCCATTCTACCCAAAGCAATTCATAGATTCATTGCAATCACCATTAAAATATCAATAGCATATTTCACAGAAATTCCAAAAATTCACATGGAATAAAAGAAGACCCTAAATAGCCACAGAATTCCTGAGAAAGAAGAACAATGTTGGAGAGTTCACATTATCAGATATCAAGCCATATTTAAAGCTATATTCTCAAAACTGCCCGGTACTGGCACAAGAACAGGCATATAAACTAATGGAACAGAACAGAGAACTCAGAAATAAACCCAAGCCATTTTACTTAAGTAATATTTGACAAAGGAGGCAAGAGCATATAATGGAGTTAAGACAGTCTCTTCAATAGGTGGTGCTGGGAAATTTGGTCAAATATATGCAAAAAAATGAAAATCGATCACCAACTTATACCATATACAAACTCAGACTCAAAATGGTTAAAGGACTTAAATGTAAGATGGGAAATCATAAAAATCTTAGGATACTCCATAGCAAAATAGCAGACATATGTCTTGGGTAAATCTTTACTGATACAGTTCCTAGGCCAATGTCATCTAAGTAGGAAATAAACAAAAGGGACTACATCACAATAAAAAGCTTCTGCACAGCAAAAGAAACCATAAACAAAACATCAAGAAAGCCAACTGCATGGAAGAAGATATTTGCCAATGCTATTTTTAGATAGAGTTTTAATTTCTAAAATTTACAGAAAACTCATAAAACTTAACAAAAGGAAGATCAAGAAATGGTCAAAGGACCTAAATAGACATTTTTCTAAAGAGGACATACAGAAAGCCCACAGACATATGAAAACATGCTCAAAGTCACTAATGATTCAAGAGATGCAAATCGAAACAACAATGTAATACCATCTCACACTTGTCAATAAATTAACAAATGACAAATGCTGGCAAGGATATGGAGAAAAAGCAACCCTCATGCATTGCTGGTGGGAATGTAAACTGGTACAGCCACTGTGGAAGACAGTATGGAGTTTCCTCAGAAAGTTAAAAATGGAACTCCCATTTTGTCCTGACTTGCGGGTTAAGTCAACGAGGACCCTAGAGGGGGAGTGGGGATGAAAAGGACAAGAGACACAAGGAATGGAGACAAGACAAAGTTCTGATCAAGTCTCCTTTATTCAACAATAGATTGGGGTATTTATGGGGAGAAGGAGGAATGAGGAAGTTAGCGAAAATTCCTAGCCCTAAGGCGAAACGCCTGGCTTT